>JAHBMJ010001473.1:0-23279 GCA_018398765.1 Chromera velia
ACAAAGTACTTGTGAACCCCCTCATTGCCCTGACAACGGACGTTCCGGACTTCCTCTCTCAAGTCTGTCTGTTTGTTTGGATCGGGGAAACGCTCGGACAGACGGGTGAAGAGATCTTCTACGTTGACAAAAGGAGAGGCGGACCTCTGCGTCTTGTTATACTATTGCTTGAGGAATCGGGAGAAGTACTGACGCACAGACCCCAACTGCTTCGACACCTGAATATCGGAGAGCTGTATGTATTCCCTCATATCCGCAACCCAACCTTCGAGCAACTTCCGGTCCCCATGAAACACCGGCGGCTCTTTCGCCTTGAAGTTCGACCGCTGGGGAGGTGGAGAAGTCTGCTGTTAATTCATCCGCTGCTGCTGCTGCTGCTGTTCTGGTGTCTGCTGCTGCTGTTGATGGATGGGGCCCCCGTCGGTGGCTGTTTGTTGCTGCTGTGCTCCCAGAGCGTCCATCTGTTGTTGCTGAAGTTGTTGCGTCTGCTGCACCTGGATCATCTGCTGCTGCATGAATTGCTGCCCCTCCAGCAATTGCTGCAGAACCTGCTCCATCGAGAGAGAGTCTTGCGAGAAGAAAAGAATTCACTTGCCAAGAAAGAAGATGACTGTTACAGGATCAGACTGAGCAACAAAGGTCCTGGAGAGATCAACCAGGCTCTGTGCTACCACGTAAGGAGGTAGCTCCTCTTTTCCTAAGTGAGCGCACTTAGTTAGGTTAGATCTCTACTACGGAAAGTCTGTCAGTGCAAGGTTCACTTCCAAACTGCTTCTAGAAGCTTTGCAAGCAACTGTTGTTTACTCAATCCAGGCTATACGCAGCTAACTGAATTAATTCCACTTTATTTCTATTTTATTTAATTCTCTTCTAATACAGACTGGCATGGCGGCGCCTCCATAAGCCTGCGTGCATGTGTTAGTCTCTGAGCTGCGGGCGTCCCGTGCGGCGGCGATGCGCGTTAGTTCGGCTCACCCCGGGATTGGCCGGTCCCGTGGCTCGCCTCACTATGTTACGACTTACATGAGCAACAAGAAGATTAACATAATTATAGTGAAACGAATATAATAATTTTCAAACGTACTAGCTATTTTAACTAGTATTTTAAAGTTACTACTAGTAAATTGAATCTACATAATTATTTGTTACGAACAGAGTTATGGGCAGCAATAGACGACTACTAGCCATCGTACTCAAATTCACTTGTCTGTACGTATCTGCATATTTGATTGAATCTAAATAGTAAATCACTTAATTCAATTTGATAGGCGGATTGTAGGAACGAGCCCGGTCCGGACCTGATCGTTGAAAGCATATGTGAAGAAGTTGCTCCGAGACAGTCAACGAGTCACACCAAACGCTTACAAGCGCAAGTCACCAAGCCAGACAATAAGACTCAATTATAAGAGAAATGTCGAACGACACGTATCCACATGAATGAATGATCGATGCGTATGATTGAAAGCAGAGTGAAAAAGACAGATGTTAGAAAACCCTCCGACAAGCCTGCATGCTCTGAGCACGTAGATTATGGTTGGATTCGTCCTTGCTGGCTGTCGCGCTTTGTTCCTGACTCTCTCTTAGAATGCACATGCACAACCAACCCATCTTCATTCACCCTTGTTCGATCAAAGATCGCATATCCTCTTCATATCCCGAAATTTATGTAGCAAACAGATACAGACAGGTACGAGCGGTGGAAAAAAACTTTTCCAGGTCCTACTTCAAGGTTCCCTATCACACATGCATTCTACGCCAGGGTGCATACATGGGTCCTGTTCCTCCCGCTGTCGTGCACTCTCCTTACGCAGGGACGCAGCGATTAGTTCTGAAGTCATCGCACCTCTACCCTGCAGGACACCTCGCGCCTACAAATCCTCCGCACTGTTCGCCTGGAAGTGACTGTAGAGGATTTCGGACACATGAACCCATGATCCCGCGTGGTGGAATCTGGCAGTGGTACCCCCAAGTGCAGTCATCAAAGTTTCTCCAACAGATCCCCGTCTGCTTCAGAGTATCTCCCTCAGTCCGAGCCTCCATAGGCTCACCGAAGGCACCGTCAAACGTAGACACCCGAGAGATTTCCACAGTATTGTACGCGACAGGCGACTCACCCGTCGGGTGGTCTGCCAGAGAAAGCGATGGAGCGTTGACCACCTCAGTCTGACTTACTTCAGGAACAGTAGGAGCGGATGTCTCAGGGACAGAGGGAGAACTCACAGGGCCCTGCACACTTCTTCCCTCAGACAGTGCAATCAGTGTTGCACTGAACAGAAGGCCCGACCCCAGAAAACGCATTTATGGGCTTATCTAGGTATGTAAGCAAGAGACGTCCTTTCCGGCGAGGAAGATACCAATCGACTTCAATATATATGAAACGAAGATACTGAAGTGCAAATTGTGCTTAGAGACAGAAGTGTTGATCGGGCTGGGTTACTTAGACGAAGCGCAACTTTATCATCAACGGCGGACTCTCTGCATATATAGAGTTATGTCTACTGATCGTTTTAATAATTGACGCATTGAAGAGGCCAGAGACCTTCATGTGTGAATTCTCGCGGAGCCATACCAAAACAGACAACGAAGCAAAAATACAGGTTCAGCTGGAACCAAGCGCTGCAACGCGGTAAGAGCGTAAGCCGCTGATCGAGGCATTTAATTGAAAAAAGTATAGAGAAGGGCGTCGCCCAAGCACGCGGCGCCGCATGAGAAATTTGCTTTTATAAATATCCCGGAAAAAAGTAGAACATGAGACGGCTGACAGAATAAAACGGTGGCCGAACCAAGAACGCTATGAGGAGCAGAAACAGTAGATAAAAGAATACGTCCAAGTCTGTCAGATGCCGGGACCGAGCCACGTCAAAGACGGCGCAATTAACAGCGCGTCAGGCATGGTAGCTCGGGGCCCAAGGGGGTAAAACTATCGGGGTAGACAGAAAAACGCTTGCGGTTCGTGGATGTGGTCCAGTCCGGAGCAAAAGAAATGAGAAGCGTAGTGAGCCGTCGTTGACGTGCCCGCTCTCACCAAGCAGGGTCTGCCGCCGCTGGTGGAGCGAAGTGGAGCCCAGAGGGGCAGCAATCCATTGCCGAGAAGGGGCAAGGCCGTTGTAATGTTGTCTTGTGGTTTGGAAAGGACGGAAGACTCGAATGGACTGCGAGACGCCGCGGGCGTGATTTCTTCCTGTTCGGTTCATGCCACATGTTGACGTCGTGGCCTTAGGCCGAATGAAACTGGAGGGCAGAGTCTGCCGCGCACAGTTGAAGGAAAGGCCTACAGTTGGCGAGAGCTACAAGGCAGCTAGAAGGTTGCCAGAAAAGGAATGTCCGGCAGAGACGGCACTTACAAAGCAACGCGTGGTGCCGAGACCGGAGCAGAATGGTGCACCCGCAGAGCGAGGGTAGCCGGCTGCTGGGTCAGCAGCGACACAGGGCGACTTGATTGAGGCGCAGAGAGAGGCCAAGGTTAGTAAACAAGGGGAGTCATACGTAAGGGGCGTTAGGTGGCAGTATGTGGTATCATTCCCTCCGGGCTCGGTGAGGCTCCAGGAACTTGCGAGGCAGTAGTGACGTACGTCGGCAGGATGAGAGGTCATGCAGTCCATGAGTAGTGTTTTCAGTTGGTGTAGCGTGCTGTCTTATTGGTCGGATGAGTGTTTGTGCAGTCCGGGAGCGTCCAGGAGTGCCGTGGTCAGTAGCACTGGCTGTGTATGTCATCTGTAGGATGAGTGTTCGTACAGTGCCCTCTGTCGGAGTGGCTTTTTGTCTCATCTATAGGATGAATGTATTTACAGTCTATCAGGGCTGTTCTCAGTGGTTTTGGTATGTTTTTTCATCTGTGTAAGCGCTATTTATGCGGACTGGGAGTCCTGCATTCAGCTGGTTTGACTCGTTGTCTCATCTGACAGTGTCGGACGAGTGTTCATGCAGTTGATGAGTGTTATTCTCAGTTGACTTGGCTTATTGTCTCATCTGTCAGATGAGGGATCGTGTCTGCTAGGTAGTCTGTTAGGGCTGCTCTCAGACGTACAGAATGCTAAGGCTTTGTTGTCCCATCTGTCGGGTGAGAGTCCGTGCAGTCTGCGGGTGCTGTTTTCAGTTGGTTTAGCTTGGTACGTCATCTGTTGGAGGGGCGCTCATGCAGTTCATGAGTGCTGAGTCATTTGGTTTAGCTTGTTGTCTCATCCGTCGGATGAGAACTCGTACAGTCAGTGAGGGCTGCTCTCAATTGGAGGGGCTTGTTGTCACATTTGTCATACGAGAGTTCATGCAAGCTGTGAGTACTGCTTTGGTTCGATTGGCTTTCTGTCCTATCCGTCACAAAAAAAAAAAAAATGTAGAGTACTGCGTATGGTTGGATTGGCTTTGATCTCATCTGTCAGATGAGTGTTTGTGCAGGCCGGGAGTGCCGCTTTCAGTTCGATTGGCCTTTGTCTCATCCATCGAATGAGTTTTAGGCAGTCCATTAGAGCTGCTGTCAGTAAGGTCGGCTTTTGGACTCAGGTGTCGGATGAGGGATCGTGCGGTCTGTAGGTGCTGCTTTCAGTCGATTTGGCTTTCTCTGTCATGTGGAGGATGAGTGTTTGTACAGTGTATCAGGGCTGCTCTCAGTTGGTTTGGCTTCGTGTCTCATGTGCCAAATGAAGGTCTGTGCAGTCTCAGACTGTCAGGTCTGCCCTCAGTTAGGTTGGCTTATTCTCTGACCTGTTGGTGGGGTGTTTATGCAGTCGGTGAGGGCTGCGTTCAGTTGGGTCAGCTTGTTGTCTCATCGGTCGGATGAGTGCTCATGCAGTCCGTGAGTGCTACTTTCAGTTGGGTTAGCTTTTGTCTCATCCATCAGATGAGTGTTCGTGCAGAGGTGAATCGCCGCTTTCAGTCGTTGTGACTTTTTTTCCGATCTGTGTGATGGATATTTATGCAGACTGTGAGTGATGCTATCAGCTGGTTTGACTCGTTGTCACACCTGACAGAAGGGGCCCGGTGTGTATATGGTCTCCGAGGGCTGCTATCAGTTGGCAGAGAATATAGAGAATGTAAAGATTACACAGAATGCGGAGACTGCAGAGAATGCAGAGTTTGCAGAGAATGCGGAGACAGAAAGTACAGAAAATATGGAGATTGCAGAGAATACAGTGAATGCAGAGATTGTAGAGACTGAAGAGAAGATAAAGATTGCAGAGGATGCAGAGATTGCAGAGATGGCGGAGAATGCAGAGAGTGCAGGGAATGCAGAGAATGTAGAGAGTGCAAAGAATGCGAAAACTGTAGAAAGTGCAGAGAATACAGAATGTAGAGTTTGCAGAGAATGCAGAAACTGCAGAGAGTGCAGAGAATGCAGAGATTGTAGAGAATACAGCGATTGCAGAGAATGCAGCAATTGCAGAGACTGCAGACTCTGAGAATGTAGGGAATACGGAGACTGAAGAGAATACAGAGTTTACAGAGATTACAGAAATTGCAGAAAATGCATCTGAGAGAATACAGAGAACGCAGAGGATGTAAACAATGCAGGGTTTCAAAGGTTTGGAGAGAATGCAGAGACTGCAGAGGTTGTAGAGAATGCAGAGAGTGCAGAGATGGTGGAGAGCGCAGAGAGTACAGAGGATATAGAAACTGCAGAGAGTGCGGAGAATATAGAGAATACAGAAGTTGCAGAGAATGCAGGGATTGCAGAGGTTGCAGAGAATAGAGAAAACGCAAAGAATACAGAGAACACAGAGATTGCAGAGACTGCAGAGGTTGCAGAGAATGTAGAAAGTGCAGAGATGGTGGAGAGCGCAGAGAGTACAGAGGATGTAGAGAGTGCGGAGAATATAGAGAATGCAGAAGTTGCAGAGAATGCAGAGATTGCAGAGGTTGCAGAGAATAGAGAGAACGCAAAGAATGCAGAGAACACAGAGATTGCAGAGACTGCAGGGAATGCAGAAAATGTAGAGAATGCAGAGAATGCAGAAATTGCGGAGAATGCAGTGAGTGCAGAGGTTGCAGAGAATGTAGAGACTGCAGAGGTTGCAGAGAATGCAGAGAGTGCAAAGACGGTGGAGAGTGCAGAGAGTACAGAGGATATAGAGACTGCAGAGAATACAGAGAGTGCGGAGAATATAGAGAATGCAGAAGTTGCAGAGAATGCAGAGATTGCAGAGGTTGCAGAGAATAGAAAGAATACAAAGAATACAGAGAACACAGAGATTGCAGAGACTGCAGGGAATACAGAAAATGTAGAGAATGCAGAAATTGTGGAGAATGCAGTGAGTGTAGAGGTTGCAGAGAATGCAGGAAGTGCAGAGGTTGCAGAGAATAGAGAGAACACAAAGAATGCAGAGAACACACTACACTGCAAAGATTGCAGGGAATGCAGAGATTGCAGAGAATGCAGAGAATTACAGAGAATGCAGAGATTGCAGAGAATGCAGAGAATGCAAGGATCGCAGAGAATGCAGAGATTGCGAAGAATGCAGAGATTGCACAGAATGTAGAGAATGCAGAGAGTGCAGAGAACCTAGAGAGTGCAGAGAATACAGAGAATACAGAGGTTGCAGAGAAGGCCGAGAATGCAGAGAATGCATAGATTGCAAAGAAGGAGAGATTGCAGAGACTCCAGAGATGACAGAGATTGTAGGCACTGCAGAGACTACAGGGAATGCAGAGAATGCAGAGTCTGAGACTCCAAAGATGGCAGAGATTGCAGACATTGCAGAAACTGCAGGGAATGCAGAGATTGTAGAGAATGCAGAGATTGTGGAGAATGTAAAAAATGCAGAGAATGCAGAGATGAGGGTCTGTGTTGTCTGTTAAGGCCGTTTTTTCAGTTGGTTTTTAAATTACCGGTCCTGTCAGTTGTCGAAGGTCTGTTTGTCCAGCCTGGGTGTGCTGTTATCAGGCGGTTTGACTTGAATGTCTCGTCAGACTCTGTAGGGTTGGTTTTTATGCAGACATGAGTGCTGCTTTCAGCGGGTTCAGCTTGCTTTCCCATCTGTCTGCTGGATGTTTATGCAGACTGTCAGTTCTGCGGTCAGTTGGTTTGGCTTGTGTTCCTATCTGTAGGATGGGCATTTGGGCAGACTGTAGGTACTGCTATCGGTCGGGTTGGCTCGTTGTCCGACATGGAGGTTGGCTGTTTGCGTAGACTGTGAGTGCTACTCTCAGCTGGTTCAGCTTATTTCCCATCTGTCTGATGGATGTTTATGTAGACTGGGTGTGCTACGGTCAGTTCGTTTGGCTAGTTTTCCCATCTGTTGGAGGGGTGTTCGTGTAGACTGCGGATGCTGCTTTCAGCTGGTTCAGCTTGTTTTCCCATCTGCCAGATGAATGTTTATGAAGACTGTGAGTGCTGCGGTCAGTTGGTTTGGCTTCTCTTCCCAGGTGTGAGATGGGGGTTTGGGCAGGCGGCGAGCTAGGGCGGCGAGTGCTGTGGTCAGTGTTGGGTTGGCTCGTTCTCCCATAGGTAGGTAGGGTGTTCATGCAGACGGTGAGTGCTGCTTTCAACTGGTTTAGCTATGTTTTCCCACCTATCGGATGGATGTTTATGCAGTTGGTGAGTGCTCCTATCAGTTGTTTTGGCGTCTTCCCATCGGCAAGATGGATGTGTATGCAGATGGAGAGGGCTACTGTCTACGAGTTTGGCTGGATTGTTTTCCCGTCCGTAGAATGGGTGTTTATGCAGTCGGGAAGTACTGCTGGGAGTTGTGTTGGTATCTTTCCCATCTGTCGGACGGATGTCTATCCAGTATGTGGGTACTGTGCGGTCAGCTGGCGTCAGCTGGTTTGGCTTAGTGGTTTTCCGTCCGTCGAAGGGGTGTTTATGCAGGCTGTGGGCGCTGCGATCGGCTGGTTCGGCCTTTTCCCACCGGTTGGGGGGGTATGAAACTTTAGGCAGTTGCAGGTTGTAGCGGGTGTGGCCCGTTTAGATTTCCCATCTGTAGGATGGGTAGTAGTGGAGACTGTGAGTGCTCCTATAAGTTGGTTTTGCGTTTTCCCACCGGTAGGATGGATGTTGATGCAGGCTATGAGTGCTGTTTTCGGTGTGCTTGGCTGGGTCCCCATCTGTTGCTAGATCTGTCGAGTTGGTGTTGTGCGGAAGGTGCATGCTGCTTTCAGAGTTGTCTTGATTTGTTTCCCCATTCATCGGATGGGTGTTCGGTGGACTGTGAGCGCTGTATCCGGCTGGTTTGGCTTGTTGGTTAAATTATTGGATACGGGTGTTGATGCGGTCTGGGAGGGCTGCATGCTTTCAGTTGGTATGACATGATATCTCATCTGTGGGTTGAGTGTGTATGCAGTCGGACGGTGTGACGGCTGCTGTCGGTTGGTTAGACTTGGTTTTCATCTGTCAGGATGGATATTTATGCAGACTGTTGGTGCTGCTTTCAGTAGGTTTAGATTGTGTTTCCGTCTCTGGGATTGGGGTTTATACAGTCTGCGAGGGCTGCTATCAGTTAGTATAACTTGGTCTCCACCGTCGGAGGGTTGTGTACTATGCAGTCGGTGAGGGCTGGTTTCAAGCAAGTCAGTTTAACTGGTTTTCCCGTCGGTCAGGTGGGTTTTATGAGGACTGTGACTGGTACTTTGGGTTAGTGTGGCTTGTTTTCCCATCTATAGGATGGGTGTTTATGCAGGCGGTGGGTGCTGCTTTCAGCTGGTGTCACATGTTGCAGATGGTTAGTTTTCCAGTTGTAGAGAGGTTGCAGTTTTGGTGTAGTATCGCGAAAGGGCTATGACCGACTATGACGGTGGCGATATGAATACAGTGTGACAAACGGACGTTCATGGTACATGAGATTATGTAAGGAGAAGTGGTACTGTCGGGTCTAGTGTCAGGTTCACTGAAGCTAAAGTGACGAAATTTTCATCTTGCCATTAAGTATGATGGCACATGTAGCTGGGTTAGTTACTACGATAGGACTTGGTGTATGTAGTTTCAGATTCGAGAGTCTAACCCTCTCAGCAAGTATGATAGTATATGTTGTCTCGTTGTGATGCGGTGTGAGTACGGGCAGAGTGTTTTAAGACATTAAGAAGTTGGTACATCTGTTGCATACTGCCACGGTTCTGGCAGTGGGGCACAGCCCGTGCTACAGGCAGTAGGGCTATGCGGGTCGTGCGCAAACCCGCATAGGCCACCCTTGGGGGGTTTGTGGGGGTGTGAGGGCTAGAGAGTGTCATTTGAGATTGGGGCTAGCTCGGCAGGCTCATTCAAGCGGTCACTCTCGACTAGTAATCATATCGGATCAGTGGTATGAACACAACAATATAATGTTAATGATCTATTATGTCTTATAATAAGCTTGTCTGCAAAGCATAGCTGTGGAAGTTGAAGTATGAATTTTTGTGGAGCCATACCAAAACAGACAACAGAGCAAGAATACAGGTTCAACTGGAACCAAACGCTGCAACGCGGTAAGAGCGTAAGCCGCTGATCGAGGCATTTAATTGAGAAAAGTATAGAGAAGGGCGTCGCCCAAGCATGCGGCGCCGCATGAGAAATTTGCTTTTATAAATATTCCGGAAAAAAGTAGAACACGAGATGGCTGACAGAATATAAAACGGTGGCCGAACCAAGAACGCTATGAGGAGCAAAAACAGTAGATAAAAGAATACGTCCAAGTCTGTCAGATGCCGGGACTAAGCCACGTCAAAGACGGCGTAATTAACAGCGCGTCAGGCATGGTAGCTCAGGGCCTAAGGGGGTAAAACTATTGGGGTAGACAGAAAAACGCCCGCCCGCCCGCCCACCCTGGAGACAGAGAGGCTGAGAGAGCCACGTCAAGGACGATGCGTCAGGGATGGTGGCTGGGGGCCTTAAGAGGTATCTTGATCGAAGTAGATAAAAAAACGCCTGCCGACTCATCCCATGCAAGGGATGACAGGAGGCAGAAGAACATTCGAATTACATGAAATTTTGCAGGTCTTCCCCGTCCACCCATCCAATGGCGTTGCACCATGGTGGCCTCCCTTCAGGCAGCCCACCCTTCGAACGCGGTCCAGCCTGCAGGAGGGTCGTAGCCCTTTTATGGCCTACGTTCAAGATTTTTTTTGTTGGGATATCGGGGCTAGAGAGTGTCACTTGAGATTGGGGCTAGCTCGGCAGGCTCATTCAAGTGGTCACTCTCGACTAGTAATCATATCGAATCAACGGTATGAACACAACAATACAATGTCAATGATCTATTATGTCTTATAATAAGCTTGTCTGCAAAGCATAGCTGTGGAAGTTGAACTGACTGATCCTTGCAACGTGACGATTTTTGTTGCATGGTACTACTTATATATATAAGACGGCGGATGCATGTGGCTTGGGTCGCTAAGCTTAAAATGCATGCAGACGCCGGCGGTTGGCGACCTCTCGATCGCGGGGTGCATGGCGGGGCGCGCGGCCCGCGCGCGACTGCATGCATGCACATGGCAGCGCCATGCAGTGCCGCGTTCCGACGTCACTCCGACGACCCCATGCATGCACGTCCTCCATGCGTCTGACCTTTGTCACACGTCACATGCCCCACTATAGTTTTTTTTTTTCTTCACATGCATGCAAAGTTCATTCACTTCACGCCTCTTCGTAGGCTCTGGATGCCCCACAGTGCTGCTCCGGCATCTTTTGCTCGGTTCGCAGCAAAACTACAGTCCTCCGCAAAGCTTGACCCGTCCGTCAGTACCCGAGAATACGACGTGCATTTACATCAACTCTGGCCGACAGTTGCACGTTGGAGAAAGACGCGCGCATCATGACAGCGCTTTTGCCTCCAGTTATTGATTTGAAGAAGGACAGTGAGGAGGAGATCCTCTCGAAAGTGAGGTCTGCCTGCCTTGCACACGGGTTCTTCGTAATCACCAACCACGGTGCTGACTTCTCTGTTGTCGAGAAAACCCGCTCCGTGATGAAAGACTTCTTCTGTCTGCCTCAAAAGGAGAAAGAAAAATTTCCTATTCAGATCAAGGGCCCGTTTTGCCATGGGTGGGTGGGTGCGAGTGGAGAGCTTACATGCCTTGTTCTTTGTTTTCGTGGATGTATAGATCAACTCCGTCACCTCCGTTTTTTTGTCTCAAAGCTCCCCTTTGACAAGGGCTGCGACCCTTCACACTTACAGACGGCTGTACTGTTATCATGTTTTGGTGTACAATATATATTGTCATTTATGGAGAATTATTCATCAAAGCACATTCGTCAGTGACTGTGCCGTAACGCATGTTCTAGGATCCAGCACCCTCTCTGCTTGTCCTCTTGCCTTGCTTCTTCTCTGCCTTCCAGTCTACTTCAACACAATGGCCCTGACGTGTCTACTTTCTTTGCAAATATTTACTCTTGCACGCCAGTGGTTGTTCGCTTTGCCTGTTGCGTTCAATTATGTCTTCTCGGCAACGCTAGTACCCTTGTGATATGTCTCTTCCTTGTTTCCTTCTCCCACTCTGTGGTTGTGGACCTCAGTATCGTCGAAAATTGCACGTGCATGCATGTGTGTGTCCAGATACGTTCCTTGTGGGGGTGAGAAGAGCGACGTTGCCAACAGTTCCCTCGTGGAGGGCCAACCCCTGAACCCCCGAGACCTGATGGAGTCCTTCCAACTCTGTGACCCTGCTCTGGTCTGTCAGGGTGTGTGTCTCTTTGGAAAGGGGATGGAGATGAAGGGAGGGGCCATTTTAATCATGAAAGGAAATTCTCCAAGACGAAGAGTGCAAGAAGAAAGACTTGCTTGCTTCAATGAGGGCGGAATGGTGTTCCACAAGAAAATGCAGCTAGGGAGGGGGGACACATGCATGTGGAGAGGGACAGAGCACTTGGTTGAACGTAATGGTCTGAAAGAAAAATGGTGACTGCATGTGAATCAAATCTGTCTGCAATTAATGACCTTGAGTTGAGCAGCTGGCTGTTTGAAATGTACACATTAGTTCTGGATGAATGTCCCCTCTCCGACCTGCCTGCATATTATCAGTGTCTGTCTGTTTCATTCAATTCGCTAGCTGTTTGAAAGAAATCGTTTGACTGACTGACTGCTGCAGCATCCCGAGCAGTCCATGAAGGAGGGTCCAATGCGAGAACAGCTGGAGTTCCAGTACGCAGAGTTCACCGGCGTGATGGGGAAGGTCTTGGGGCTGTTGGAAAAGGCCCTCGACCTTCCTGAAGGCTGGCTGAAAGAGAAACACGACCTCACGAAGACCCACAGGACCCTGCTCAGAGTCACACACTACCCTCCTTTGAAGGATTTCGGACTCCAATGGACCCCCGAGACGGCAACGGACTCACAGGGAAACCCGACAATGCTCCGCATCGGGGAGCACAGAGACCTCGGGACTGTCACTGTGCTGGCCTGCGACGATCAGGGGGGACTGGAAGTCAGCAGGAGAGTGAGGAAAGCCAGGACAGTGTTGCTGAGTGTCTCTCAACGAGTGCTTTTGGACGTGTGTGTGAATCCCTTTCTGTGTCCAATTGTGCACTACGACACCGGGGATGACTATGTGGTGGTCGTAGATTGCCTACCTTGCAAGCATGAGAACGGAGCGAGCCCGCATGGGTGTGCGAGTCCGCCCTCCATGCTACGTTTCTTCTCCGTCCAGCACTGCGTTGCTGTGTTGCTTTAGCTCTTCCGCCTGTCTCTGTGCGTTCACCGATTCTTTCGTCTCCCTCTTCTTTTCTCTCTCTCTTTTGCCTGTGTCTCGCCTTTCCCCCGCACATGCCGCTTTTCACTTAAAATTCTCACCTGTCTCCCGACTGTCCTTTTTCACCCAACCTTTCCTGCTGGTACAAATTCAGAGGAACTTAAAGAGGGAGAAGATCTGATCCCAAATTGAGGTTCTATTCGGGTTTTCGAACCTTTTGTTGCCGTGGAGAAATCGAATTTGTCTGTGCACCGATTGACTCCATCCGCCCGCATGGCTGCAGGTGAGTGTGGAAAAAGAAGACGGCTCCTCCGAGTGGGTCACAGTTCCCCTGGTGGAGCAGTCTCTGGTCATCAACAGCGGTCTGTGCCTGTACAGACTGACGAACCAGAGGGTGAAGGCATCAGTCCACAGAGTGGTCGCAAACGAGAAGAGCAACACAAACTCAAGGTACCAGAGGATGGTGTCGTCTGCATCTCTTTGTCTCTGTATGTCTGTTTGCTTCTCTCCTTTCCCCCTTCCGCCCTTCTCTCTCTCTCTCTCTCTCTCTCTCTCTGTGTGTGTGTGTGTGTGCGTATGTATGTGTATATGTATGTCAGTCTATGCCTGTGTACATGTCTCTCTCTGTATGTATGTACGGGTGTGTGTGTGTGTGAGAGAGAGAGAGAGAGAGAGAGAGTGAGTGCATACGCGCCTGCATCCGTATGCATGTATGTGTCTGCATTGTGTTGTCACCTAATCGAAGATAATGCGAAAAGTGAAGCGACACGCTCTTGTATGGGAAGAAGCCCTTCTTTGCTGGACTTCAGGGTTGCCAGATCGAGACGGAGTAGCAGCTCTGGATTCTCACAGCGCCGATTCTGTTTTGCTGTTGCTTTGTCCTTTCGGTCGCACCCAGGTACTCTGTGATTTTGTTCGGCAACGGGAACGAGGACGCCCGTCTCCTTTCTCACCCAAACTTTGGGGAGGCTGCAGAGAGGAAGTACGAGGACGCTTCTTTTGGGCAGTACCTCGCATGCAAATTGATTCAAATCTTCGAGAAAGACGCCAGTCAGAACAAAGGAAAGTGCAGGTTTGACGACTAATACAAAACTATGGAACATGTGAATTTGGCAACCAACAAAAAACAACTGGAAGAAAAACAGGGAAGACAGAACAACAGAACGAACGCCGGAGCGCATTAAAGAATGCATTGTGGTTCATGACGAAAGACTGGAGGAGTGGTTTGATTCTGTCTTTTAAAGTTATTCACTGCATGCCCTTCTTTTTTTCATCGCATTCTGATACCTGCGTTTGAAAAAACTTTTGACATTGAAACGGTTTCCACCCTCGCTTTGCTCTCTCTCTCTCTCTCTCTCTCTCTCTCACACACACACACACACACACACACACACATTTTTCAACCGTGCACCTGTTCCTTCCATGATTGATTGCCGGAGCAGGGTCAGGGATTGGCGCGCTAAAGCGCCCATTAATTGCATGCCTGTCATATATCTCCTTCTGGACTCCCATGCACGAAGCCTCTCACGTAGGTTTTCTCATCCTGCACATCATTGAAAAAAAAAACATCAATGGGTGATTCAATTTATATTGATTGGTCACCGGGCCGGTCACCGAAGCCGGTATGAAACTTGTATTCTTTGTATGTGATTTTTTTTTTACACACGCACACACACACATACATACATATACACACACACACACACACACACACACATGTGTGTGTGTGTGTGTGTGTTTAAAAAAATCACATATAAAAAAAATAAGTTTCATGCCGGCTTCGGTGACGGGAGGAAGGGGTGGGGTGCGGGGAGGCGGAGTGGGGGGGGGGAGGAGAGGGTCGCCATGTGTGTGCGTGTGTGTGTGTGTGTGTGTGTGTGTTTCTGTGTCTCTGTGTCTTTGTGTCTCTCTCTGTGTCTGTGTGTCTGTGTGTCTGCGCGTCTGTGTGTCTGTATGTCTGTGTGTCTGTGTGTCTGTGTGTCTGTGTCTCTCTGTATATATATATATATATATATATATATGTGTGTGTGTGTGTGTGTGTGTGTGTGTGCATGTTTGTTGAAAAAAACGTTTCAATCTGCATTAAATTTGAGGTGTTGTTTTTTGTTCAATATTTTTCTCCCAGGCAAGTTTTTCCCTTAAAAAAAAAAGAAATCATGTACGCAATCAAACCAATGAGTCTAGCAATGAGTTACAATGAGTCGATGATACGACTATAGATCATACTATGACCAAATAATTTGAATTAGCAAAGGGTTATATGTTTTAATCCAAGTCAATAAACCTGAGTGAATGAATCAATTTTGAGCCATTTAGGGCGCTGGAAGAAGCGGAGACAAAGAAGAGCAATAAAAACTAGAACAATTAATTAAAAAGCTGGAGGAAGTTTAAGGAAGTTAAACCAAAGTTTGAAATCGTATTTTTCATAAATTAAAACAAAATAATAATTCATAGAGCATGAATCATCAGATGAATCATTGTTTATCTCACAGGAGCCTACACAAAGATACAAAAATTTGAAATGTTTTGCAATGTTTTGTGGTCAGTGGTCACAGCTAGAATACAGAAAAAACTGTAAGAAATCAACCTGCAATTGAGTCAAATTTTACGTTAAATATTAAATTTTTGAGCTCAGCTCACTAAGAAGCTCAAATGAAATCAAATTAAGTCAAATCAAATATAGCCCGGGTGATGGTCTCAGATGATGATTATTATTAACAATGTTCTTTAGCAGAAAAATGTTGCATCGTGAACCTTAAAAGTTAAAAACCAAGTAAAAACAAAATTAGTCACATCATTTGAATAGTGGAGTGTATGCCTCTTACATGATAAAACATTGTCACTTTATTGATTTGGTCACCGATTAATTTGATTTATCACAATTTTTTCTGATACGCTAATGTGCAACAAGTACCAGTCTTTCGAGACTCACGCTTTCACCAGTGTCAGTGACCACTGAACAGACCTTCGACCACCTAGACCTGTCAAAATCCACTAAAAGATGTCTCGTGATCGCTTCGAAATTTTGCCGTTCCTCTCGCAGTCACATGGTGATCGCAAGCAGGAGCCATTCTCTCTAGCAGTCTCTTTTGTTCTTCCCCATCCAAAAGGAATTTTATAAGACGGAACGTATAACATCAGGCCACTGAATCAATCATATTCACTGCAAAAAGGGTCTTCGAAAAGGAAATCATCGTCGAGGGTTGGCTCCCAGTGAAACTGCACTCCCGCACCGTCCGACTCGTTTTTTCGCATCTGCTCAGACGGCGACACGAGGGGAACTCTGATGCCTTCCACCTCGCCTTCTGGTTCTTCTCCGTCAAAATATATCGGTGAATCTGGAAGTTCATATGTATTCACGAAGGGATATTCCTGGAGGAGTTTCTCCATGCCTTTTTTTTTTCGGAGCTGCATTCGGTGGATTTGGAAGGGGTTCAGGGTTGGGGTCAAACGGCTTCACTTTGGCAATTTGGACGCCCTTTACATCCTTGCCTTTTTTTGGAGCTGGAAGGGGTTCAGGTTCGTCTACCTCTCCTTCTCCCTTTGTGACCGCATTTTCGGCCACTTCGATTGGGGTAACCACGGGGACGTGAAAAGGCTCCTCAGGCGCCTCTATGTTCGCTTCTACTTCCTCTTTTTCTTCTTGTTTTCCTTCTGGAACAGTTTTCTCGATCTCCTCGGTGGGGGTTATAACAGGAATGTGAAAAGGCTCCTCAGCCTCCTCTATGTTCGCTTCTACTTCCTCTTCTTCTTCTTGTTTTCCTTCTGGCACAGTTTTCTCGATCTCCTCGGTGGGGGTCATAACAGGAATGTGAAAGGGCTCAGAAGGCTCTGTCTCTTTTTCCTTCTCTTCATCTGACAGGGGCTCTGGTTCGGTCTCTGGTTCCTTTTCTTTTGGGGTGTCTCCGATTTTTGTCGTATCTGAGGGGGGTGCTGGCACGGGGGGGTTTGGTTTGGGAGCCGTAGGTGTGCCCTTCTCGGGCTTTGGGTTCAAGAGAGCGAGGGCCTTTGCCTCGACCTCAGCGAGAGCGGGGGCAAAACGGTGATCTGCAAGCCCACACACACACACACACACACACACACACACAGAGGGAGAGAGAGAGAGAGAGAGGGAGGGAATGAGGTAGAGAGAAAGAAATAAACGCGGGAAAGCACTGGCAGAGTTCTTGTCTGTCTGTCTGTCTGTCTGTCTGTCTGTCTGTCTGTCGGTCTGTCTGTCTCTCTGTCGATCTCTCTGTCTGTCTCTCTATCTTTCTGTCTCTCTGTCTTTCTGTCTTTCTGTCTCTCTGTCTGTCTGTCTGTCTGTCTGTTTGTCTGTCTCTCTGTCTTTCTGTCTGTCTGTCTGTCTGTCTGTCTGTCTGTCTGTCTTTCTGTCTGTCTTTCTGTCTGTCTGTCTGTCTGTGGGCGCTTAACTCTCACCTTTCGGGCCCCCTGCCCACGCTGTTTGATTGTTGGTGCTGTTCTTTTGTCTTTGTTCTTTCTTTCTTTTTGTCTGTGGTGTTCATGAAGAAAAAGAGGGAGAAAAAGAAGAAACATATAGTCTGTCTGTCTGTCTGTCTGTCTGCCTCTCTGTCTCTCTGTCTCTCTGTCTCTCTGTCTGTCTCTCTGTCTGTGTCGGTCTCTCTGTCTTTCTGTCTTTCTGTCTGTCTGTCTGTCTGTCTGTCTGTGGGCGCTTAACTCTCACCTTTCGGGCCCCCTGCCCACGCTGTTTGATTGTTGGTGCTGTTCTTTTGTCTTTGTTCTTTCTTTCTTTTTGTCTGTGGTGTTCATGAAGAAAAAGAGGGAGAAAAAGAAGAAACATATAGTCTGTCTGTCTGTCTGTCTGTCTGTCTGTCTGTCTGTCTCTCTGTCTCTCTGTCTCTCTGTCTGTCTCTCTGTCTGTGTCGGTCTCTCTGTCTTTCTGTCTGTCTGTCTGTCTCTCTGTCTCTCTGTCTGTGTCGGTCTCTCTGTCTTTCTGTCTTTCTGTCTGTCTGTCTGTCTGTCTGTGGGCGCTTAACTCTCACCTTTCGGGCCCCCTGCCCACGCTGTTTGATTGTTGGTGCTGTTCTTTTGTCTTTGTTCTTTCTTTCTTTTTGTCTGTGGTGTTCATGAAGAAAAAGAGGGAGAAAAAGAAGAAACATATAGTCTGTCTGTCTGTCTGTCTGTCTCTCTGTCTCTCTGTCTCTCTGTCTCTCTGTCTGTCTCTCTGTCTGTGTCGGTCTCTCTGTCTTTCTGTCTGTCTGTCTGTCTTTCTGTCTGTCTGTCTGTCTGTCTGTCTGTCTTTCTGTCTGTCTGTCTGTCTGTCTGTCTGTTTGTCCGTCAGTCAGTGGGTCAGACGGTCAGCCACATGGGAAGAGAGGAAGAAAAACCCTGTCAATCGTGCAGGACAGCGGGAGAAGCTGGCTAGTCTCCTGTGGGTGCACGATGGCATAATCGAAAGTGGCAGTGAATGCGGAACAGTCAAGACGGAGCAAGAGACGGCAGTCTGGGACACCCCGTTAGAAGAGAAGAAGTAGCAAGATTTGGGTGTGCGAGGAAAAAAGGCATGAGTGTGTTCTTCTCTACCGGCCTCAGGCGAGCCCGCGAGACCGTTCACATGAACAGATCTCTACTCGTTTGCTACCACTCACTTCCCTGATAGAGACTATGCATCTTGATATGTCTCTCGTGATGCTAGCTGACATCCGACTGTGCTACTCACCTGTACAGAAATCAGAGACGTCTGTCACGTCTTGGCCCTCCCAGAACATTTGGAACGACGTATCGGGTTTGAAGTAGAAGTTCTTTGTGTCCTCCAGAATCTTCTCAGAAACCAGGGGGTCCTTCACGGACCTGAAAGAAACCATACGTACATGCGCATAAGATTTAATTTGCTTCTGTTTCTCTCTCTTCTGGTGAGATGCGAATGATAATTGCCAAACAAATCTGAAGGCAATGCCTGTTCAGAGTGCATGAAAGACCCTCCTGCACACAGTGAGTGAGTTGGTGAGTATCCTACGGCTGCTGTACAGATTGTCAACCGCAGAAGCGCAAACACACGCTCCTTCGATGAACCACTCACTTGAGGGCCTTCCAGTGAACGCAATTGATCAAATCGGCAGCTCTGGAACACGTCTTTTTGCCCTCTGCACAGAGAATCGCAAACACACACAAATACACACATACAAACACACACATACATACACACACACACACACACACGCACACACACACACGCACACACACACACACACACGCACGCACGCACACACACACACACACACACACACACACAAAACACGAAAGAGAGAACAAAGGGGGGGCATGCTTTCGGTCATCGACGAATGACAAATTTCTGCTCCTAAAGAGAGATAAGAGAGATAGTCAGTCACGGGGCGACCCACTTCATCATACCGAAAGACGGATAGACAAAGAGACGGACAGACGGACAGACGGACAGACGGACAGACGGACAGGCGGCCAGACGGCCAGACGGAAGGACAAGTAGGCAGAATGGCAGATGCGTCTTGTGATTGAGGATCCCAGCTTCTTGCCAAAAGGCATGGATCTTAATTTATTTTTGCACGGAAAGGCATTGCGTCACAAACAAATGCCGGCCCAGAAAGCAATAGAGCTTCTTGAATACAAAAGAAAGCATCGATGATTCTCTTTCGATCAGTGTAAATACGCACAAAAAGAAGGAAGGAAGGAAGCACTGACGTACCGACGAATTGATGGAACCTGGGGTCTCTGAGTAGTTCCTTGATTGGTTTCGTCTTCAAACTTTCCCACTCATCATCCGCCTCGTCGTCACTCCCCAACCCCGTATCCACCTCTTTGGTCCTCACAAAGTCCTCAAACACCTTCACATGCCTCGCACAAACACTCCCAGCCCCTCCTCTGCGCTGCAGTCGTCGTCTGGGTTTTGCCCCTACAGGACCGCTAGGAACCCCCGCTACCTTCTCCAAGGTCGCTGCCTGCCCATAATTCTTCATCACCTTCCGCACACGGCAGTACTGGGCAAGCCACTGGAGGTCCAAGTCCAGGCTCACCTTCTTCTTCTCCTCGTCGTATGTGGTCTTCAGGGTCAAAGCCTTGGACGGAAGCAGCGGGTACCTGCAGGCGTTTGATTTTTGTCGAATGCATTTCTGTAATATTGTATGACGTTTTTCTTTGCTCCCCATGGAACGGAAGCAGGGAGCGTTAATTTCTCGTGTGAAGGGCGAACGAATCCATCCATTAAAAGTGGCACATTTCATGCGCATATGTCGATCTATCGAGATTTTGTTTTTTTCGGAAAAAAGGGACAGGCTGCACGGCCGTGGCCTGGAGGGCGGCCCTTCTTCATAAATAAATAAACAAATAAATAAATAAATAAAAAGCGGACCTTGTGTGGACGTAGAAGGGATCTCCGTACTTGAGGAGACTGAGGTCGGTCATCTTGATGTGAGAGCAGTGCGCAGGTGAGGCAGCGTCGTATGCCTCCAGGTACATGACCTTCCCTACTTCCAGCAGAGAGGTGGAAACACCCTTCACGATGCCCAACAAAATAGGAAGAGCGGGGCATTTGTGCTTGTCTGGCCGAAGATTGCCTATCATAAACACGAGCACCTTCTTCTTTTTGACCTCATAGTGGAGCACAGTGCAGTCCGAGGTCGGGTCTTGGGATGCGTACAGCTTTAGTTGGTGCAGTTGCAGGACTTTGTCGTAGGTGAAACAAATGCGCATGGATTCCAGAATTCCTGCTGTTGACATCGGAACGTATCTAACGAAGCACTTCTTCTTCTCCTTCTCGTTCTTTTCGAGATCTTCCATGGCACTCACCCACAAAGAGGCGCAACTTCGAAACGGGACAGTCTCCATTCCCCACTTGTGGGTTACGGCGAGTTTGGTTGTGTCATACACCCCCTCCGTATATGCACCTTTGTCATCGAGCCAGTTGGAAAGAGACTCCCTCCCCTGTTTTGCTTTCTGCTGAAAGTTCTGCAGGGCCTTCCAAAGAAATTGCCCCTGCTGCTGCTGAGCCTCTTCGTCCGCCAGGGAGACGGAGAAGAGGCAACATGCCACCAGCGAAAGGAAGTGCCGCAGTCTCATGTCGCTTTGCAACCTCTGATGGAGCTTTTGAATCTTCGTTTCTCCCGAATTCAACAGGAGAAACAACCTATAGCTGTTCTACCGAGTCGGTGAATCTTCGCGAAAATGGCCGGATCGACAGCTTCCTTGGATGCATGCATTTGATTAAATGTCAATTTGTAAAAAAAGAATGCGTATACCATGCAATCATAATGCATGAATTGAATTAAATTGCATGAATGTATACGACAAATCACAAATAAAAAATATTATTGACAGGAGTTGTCGATACAGAGCACTGCATGTTGCAGCAACAGGTTACCACGTGTGTTGCAGGCAGCGGCTAGCTTTCCGGGGCCGTTTTTAACGTGCGGCGGCGGGCAGCAACACACTGCGCGTGCATGCAGTGCACTGCATGCATGAGCCGCCGCCATGCATTCGGCGCCGCCACAAAATGCTCGTATGCGACTTCATCGATCTATCCGACAGACAACTGGTATCCGGCAGACTACCAGCATCTATATGCAACTCTATACCAACATGAGTTTACGTTCATTTCGTGGGTCCTTGACAAACAGACGCTGCACGAGGGAGTGCATGATGCTTCTCAGCCCGCCGTGATTTGCAGAAGGTTGGGTACAACAACTGATTGAAGACAATTGCCCGCTGCCGTCTCCTTTTCACGTCGACGATCTGCACGCATGGGGCCGTTATCTGTACAATAGGGTTAACGAAGGGAAATGCTTACAGCAGCCACAGCGTTGGGACTCGTAGACGAGCGCGAGCGGACGCTTCTGAAGGGTAAGGAGTGCTCGGACCGTTGCAGTGGCCCTCTTCTTCCGGTTCCGTCTCCTTCTGTCTCTTCATTCACTTTCTGTCCTTGTTGGCTCCTTTATTTGTGTGCAGCATCTGACAGGTTGGTGGCTCGAGTGCTTCGCTTGCGGGGACGTGCAGAAGGGAAGCGAGGGCAGGGAAGGATTATCGTGCCGTGTTCGGACTTGGGGAAGAGCTCCAGGCTCTTGTGGTGAACATAGCTACGAAGTTAAAGTAGAGAGAGTTCTAAAAGAGGCAGGGAAAGAGAAGCAAAAGCATGAGAAGAAGACACAAGAAGGCAATACAAGCGATGGGAGTAATTCAAAGGAAAGAGAGTAAGCAAGGGTTGTCTTCCCCGCCTACGTGACACCTGATGATGACAGATGTGAATATCTCCTTCGATCGGCTGCTTGTCTCTTTTCATTTTCCCTTCTTTCCCTCATTTCTGCTTTCTGATGTATTCTGCAGACGAGTGAAGGAGATCAAACCCAAGTACCTCTGCTCCCTGGCTTTCCAAGCAGGGCACTCAGAGGAGGGTTTCAATTGGCTTCTCACCAGACTGAAGGTTCGGATGTCGCGAGGTCGCAGTTCTTCGGAAATGCAGAGGGACAGGACCAAGAAAAGAGGGGGGGGGGAAGCAAATGTTCATGCTATTGTCTCCTCCATGTCTCCTCTTTGGCTGCCCTTCCATAACTTTCTCTTTCCGGATGATTTTTTCTCTCTTTTCCTTTTTGAATCAATCATTTTCTTCTGCACTCCCTCCTCTTTTTAACTTTCAAAATCCGAGCTCCCTTTCGCATTCCTCTCTTGCCCCCCCTCTCTGCAGCGACGGCCCTACACCCGGTACCCCGTGGTTGCCCTGAAGGTGCTCGTCATCATCCACACAGTGATTCAGCAGGTCAGACAGAAAGAGGGGGGGGGAAGATTTGAGGCGTTGATCAATGGGATCGTTGCAGGCAGCACACGCAAACCTTGGCATCCCTGCTCGTCTCCCTCCCTGCCTTTCTGTCTGTTGGTGGGTCCAGCTTGGGACGCTTTAGGGGTGATGAGAACGATCGAGAAGGTGCGCACGCTGTCTGAATGAGATGTGACTGGGACAGAATCCCAAATCTTCAAACGATGAACGAGAGAGAAGACCCAAGCTTGCATGCGCTGTCTGCAGATTCCCTTCGAGACCTCCAAAGCTCGTGCCTTCTCTCCCCTCCTCTCTGCGATCGGGAGGCACTGGGGAGCTGTGGCTAGGGCCCACATTCGTGACATCGTGGCGTCTCGTCGGGGTAGTGGCAGTTCCTCAAGGGGGTCTGTGTCAGTGGGTATCTCTTCTTCGTCTGCCGGCACGCCTCTTCCAGTGCTGATTGCCCGGTATGCAGATGTACTCGGTCGGAAGCTGGCGGTACTCTCTGTGTGGGAACTCTTCTTTCAGGGTCAGCAGCAGGAGTGAGTCCTCGTTTGGGAGGCCTCCATTGCATTCGCATTTACGTTACGTGTGTGTATTCGTAGTGTAGCTATTGAATCCTTGCAGTGGGTTGACGAGAGAGAATGCTGCCAGCTCTCCAGGAAAAGGTATGAGAGAGCGTTGCGCTAAGACATGCACCCCCTGGTTTTCTTTGTGATTGCACTTCTGTCTGTGCAGGCAACTGGGCTCTTGACCCCTTTCTCCGTCTGAATGGTCTCACTCTGGAGATGGCGGCCTCCTTGGAAGACCCTGCCGTCTCCCCTGTTAACACAAAAGTCGCCGACAGGTGGGAAAGGGGGGGGGGTCACTCTGTTGGTCTGCGGAAAATGACGAGGATTGTGAACGGGAAATAGAGCGACAGTCAATCGGCACTATCCTTCCCCCCCCCCCC
>JAHBMJ010001474.1:5000-30239 GCA_018398765.1 Chromera velia
CGCGCGCATGTATACGGCTTGGAGGAAAGGGACTGAGAACGAACGTACGTGACGGCACCTGGTGGCTTTCAATTAGGTCCTAAGCTAGGGAGTCTGGGCTGACAGGAGGGGCCCAAAAGGAAAATGATAAAAGACATCGCTTAAAAAGGAGTGAAAAAGAGGAGGCAAGGCAGGGAGTAGAGAAAATCTGACAGTGCTTCGCGGCAGTCTCTGTTCTCGTTCCGAGTCTTTGCAGGACGGGAGGGAAGGAGAGGAAGGAAGGAAAGAAAAGAATCAAATTTGTTGGGAGAAGGGTTTAGAGTGAGGCCTCGGGAATGGGAGACTGAAAATCTGAGCAGCGCTTCGCGGCAAGGTCCGTTTTCGTTCCGAGTTGAGTTTTTGTCCGAAGGACGGGACGGACGGAGTGAAGCAGGGGGAGGCAGGGAGAGGGACGTGAGAAAGGAATGAGACTAAAAATGAAAAGGACAGGCTGGGGAGGCTGGCGACTGAGTGAGTGACACTTCCGGACCCAGAGGCTGTGTGTCGCTGCAATCATCTGCCATCCGTCCCAAGGTCGGTTTTCGTTCCCGGATTTCACGACTGGGGCAGGAAGGGAAAGATCATGCGAGGGTCTCAGGTAGGAGGGGACTGCAAGTCGGCTGGTAGACTCGTCGGATTGGAAGGGCCTGGAGTGAATTCTCTCGGGATTTTGGAGAAAAGCGCCTGACACGAGTTTACTAGGAAATCCAAAATTCGGCAACACTTCGTGGCAAGGTCTGTTCGGAATCGAGATTCTACAAAGGGGACGGAACAGAAAGGAAGCTAGCAGGCGCTTGACCTGGGCTGATGGGTCGAGAGGGGGTGGGCTGTGGGAGCTGGTCGGGTGAGGTCTGGGAAGGGAGGGGGGCTGTGAAGAATGGGAAAGACAAGAGGCCTATAACAAATTTTCTCGGGATTTTGGAAAAGGGCGCCTAACACTCGTTTACTAGGGAATCCAAAATTCGCCAGCACTTCGTGGCAAGGTCTATTCGGAATCGAGATTCTACAAAGGGGACGGGACAGAAAGGAAGCTAGCAGGCGCTTGACCTGGGGTGATGGGTCGGGTGGGAGCGGGCTGTGGGAGCTAGTGGGGTGAGGAGCTGGGATGGGAGGGGGTCCGTGAGGAAGAGAAGAGATAGGGTCGAGAATGAGAAAGAAGAATGGAGAGGGACGTCAGAACTACACAGCAGGCCCGACCCATCCACCCACTATCCCCCCCCCATGCAACTGCACGCAAGCACTCGACAGGGTCAAGGGGGTGCACTCGCAGGGACAGCAGGGACAAGGGAGGGGAGCGCACCTTGGGGGACTTGGACACGATCTATGGTTGGACACGAAAGATATGGATGCCGATCGTCAATTTTTGTCTGCAGAGATGGGTTAGAGCAGAAAATTTGAAACTACGCGCACACAGTCACATCCGGGGCACCCCCCCGCAAGAGGCAACCCTTTTGTGGTATCTGACTAGTCTTAGACAGAAAATGAAAAAGGGAATCCGGGGACAAAAGAGAGAACGCATCTATTGTTCCCTCAATGAATCAAGGACCCCAAAAGATGTATAGACGTTCAAACGAACGGGGAGAGACGGATGAAAAAAAAAAAAGAGAAAGAGCAAAGCGACAAAACCGGGAGAAAAAAAAGAAAGAAACTGCGGTACGGGAAGGAAAGGGACTTGCACGAAGGTCCAGCCACATAACAGTGGGGGAGGCTCCAAAAGATGAAGAGACAAAAAGACGCAAAGGCAACCGAGGGAGAGAGGAAATGAGAAAGACGGACAGACAAACCACGCCAGATACGCAGACTAAAGAAAGAACACGTCAGACAAGAAAGGTCCCATTGTCCTTTTCGATAGCAGCTGCTCTTACCTGTCAAACGCGTCTTGCTTGTTGTTCTCGATTTCTCTCTGCTCCCTTCTGCCTTTGTTGAGTCACCTGCAGTGATCACAATCAGGCAGCGAAAGAACAAAGACTATGAGTGAGCACGTGAAATGACTCCATGAAAAATGAATAAAGAGCCTCTGGCCCTTTAAGGTGGCCGGAAAGCCGGGAGGGGAGCACGATTGCCTAGCTGCCATCTGCAGACAGGTGTCCATGGAGAGGCTCCGGGATGCACAACAGAAAAGAAAAACTGAATCGTTTTGAGTGTCCTCTGGACAAGACTTTGGAGGAGAGACGGGCAGAGCTTGTGTCAAGACCGCCGCTGCGGTCGGCGCTAAAGACAAGAACATTGACTGACCAATGCTCTCGACGACCGCGCCAGAGAGATCATGAGAAACTGAAGAAACGTCATGGAGGGCAGATGGCACAGCGCAGAACCAACCGGAAGTCTGCACAAAGAAACAGAGCAGAGCCAGGAGGCAGAAGAGGCGTATGTATTATGTGTCTGCATGCATGTGTGACCGAAGACACGGGGTGCGGTCTGCGTGCGCATTGTCGGCGTGCAGACACTTGCGTAGGATGGTATGAAAGAAAAGGACCTCGGACTCTCTTACAAGATTGTCGACACAGAATGACACAGAGACTAGCATTTGGAATGCGGATGGCCCGGGGCTGCGAGAGAGAGAGAGAGAGAAAGAGAGAGAGACGGAGACCGGAGGGGAGATTGGGAGATTCCAAGGGATACACTGTCTAGCTGTCGGTCTAGCTCCTTCTGATGCCTAGGTCGGTTGTCTGTCTGCTTGTCTCCGAGTCAGTAGACAAAAATGAAGAGGGGTCCGGGGATGTGTTGGTCTGAGGGGCGGACAGGACAGTAAGGGAGGAGAGAGGAGGAAAGAGGGCAGAAAAGAGAGAGAGGGGGAAGGGCAGCAGCAGAAACAGAAACAGGGGCCAAAACGAAGGCAAGCAAAGGGTGAAAAAGAGGGGGGCTGTGAAAAGCAGGGGGAGAGAGAGGACTGGAGGGGACTCCGAGGTGGGAGGGGAGGGGCGGATAGGGGTCATCCGCTCTCCACGTCTTCGCCCCCCTTGTAGAGTGTCTGTCTATTTCAAAAAATTGTTGCATTTCAGCCTTCTCTTTCTGTCTCTGGATGTCTTCTGTCTATTTGTCTACACACAAATGGAGGGGCTGACGGAAGGGGGGGCAAAGCCGCGAGGAGAGACGGTAAGAAGAGCGAACAAGAGGGTCTAGGAGGGATTCTGAAAAGATGAGGGAGGGCCAGGAATGGAAAAGAAAGGAAGGGCAAGGCAAGGCAAGGCAAGGCAAGGCAAGGCAAGGCAAGGCACGACGAGGCGAGAGAAGCGGGCGAATGGGAGAGAGGGAAACCGAAACGAAGGAAGAGAAAAAAAGTGAATGGATGGGGAAGGGAAATGGGAGCGAAGCGAAGAAATGGTAAGGGGGACGAGATGTGCAGACCTGAATGACATTGTGTCCCCGTGTCTACTGATCTCCATGCATTTCCCCCCCTTTTGGTCCCCCGTCCGGCTAGAGAGCTGACCTGACAATCAAATGCGACCACAAACCCGCTAAGACGGAAAGTGCAGAGAAGGGCACGGGAGGCTTGCTGTGCTCTTCAGGGAGATGTCGTCGACGCATGCACTTTCCCTTCTGTCAGGGAGACGCCATCCACGCATGCACTTTCCCTTCTGTCAGGGAGACGCCGTCCACGCATGCACTTTCCCTTCTGTCAGGGAGACGCCGTCCACGCATGCACTCTCCCTTCTGTCAGGGAGACGCCGTCCACGTATGCACTTTCCCTTCTGTCAGGGAGACGCCGTCTACGCATGCACTTTCCCTTCTGTCAGGGAGACGCCGTCCACGCATGCACTTTCCCTGCTGTCACGGAGACGCCGTCCACGCATTTACTTTCCCTTCTGGCAGCAGCGGACGGGTGGGGCTGCCGCAAAGCACGGAGAACGCGAGCAGCAGCCTGCAAGTAGAAGAGAGGGACAAACATCTGATAGCGTGCCCATATGTTCAAAGGGGAGGGGGCAAAGGAGGCGGCGACCCTCTGTCTCTTCACAGTTGGGGGATTGAGATCAACTCACAGAGAAGGAGGTCTTCTGAGGGACTCCACACGGCCTTCGGGGTCCTCAAAGAAAGCCTCTCTCCACGCCTCACAAGCAGAGAGGGCCCCAGGAGAATCTTCGGATCATTTCACGTCGACAGCGAAGAAGAAGAGTCAAACTAGGAGTCAAAACAAGGCCCCGGGTTGAAGATGCAGTGCTAGCCGTCTCCAGAGGGAGACAGGAGGAAAACTCATCTCCTAGGTGCACGGAGACGCAAGAGAAACAAGTTCCTCATCAAGTACGGGAAAAGGCGCCATCTGCAGTACACAATAGGAGCAGAAATGGCCCAGAGAGATGTGAAGTTGGAACAGTTTTTGCAGGGACGTAATCCACCCGTTCAAAATAATTATGGAGAGGGTCGAGATCCGACCTGATGTTCTCTCCCCCGAGCGCGAGGATCACCGTCGACCTACTGCAGGTCCATACGTACACATCTGGCTGCTCCAGTGAGGGTGATCGAGACGCTGCGGTGCTTCGAAGATCTTCGAGGCACGCGCGCACAGACAGCAGGGAGGCAAAGGAGACCAATAAATACATGCGAGCAGATTTTCCTGTCTCCCCTTCCCCAAAATGGCAGGAGTCGGATAAAAGGACCATTGAAGAACAGTCCAACCAACAAACAAGAAAGTTCCTCTATGAATGGCAGGCGGCGAGCTGGCTTTCTAAAAACAGCTGCTGTATTGTCGTATAATAATCGTCTCTGGCTCTTTTAATATCTTTTAATTGGCTTGAAATTGCTCTTCTTTTTCTTTTTGTTTTTTCTTGCTGCCGCATCACACGTGGCCCGCGCGGCCCCACACGTGGCCCGCGCGGCCCCGAGCCATGCACGGTAGCCCAATTAAACCGGGAGCTGGACGGAGACGCGGGCGCGCGTATATAGACGGAGAGGATCGAACGAAGCGCATGCACGGAGCCGGCTGGGGCCGCAGATCAGCAGAGGGCCAATTATTAATAAGGACTCAAAAGAGCCGGAAAAATGGTTGTGTGCGCGTGCGTCATCGTGCGTCAGTTGCCAGTTGCCTTTTGCATCGTGACTTCTTCCCGCATCTTCATGCATCTTCCCTCCTTGTTCTCCCCCCCTCCCGGTGAAACAGAGCAATAGTGAGGCATGTTGACGAAGACGAAACAAGTATAGCTGTGAGGCAGTATTGGACCGTGGAATGACGAGCCCTGTTGTGTTTCGACAGTTTTTTTGTTAAGTCCAGATCTTCTAGGGCTCGACCAACTCATCAACCTCCTCCGGTTTAAGTTAAGCTAAGCTTGCGACCATGTACTTCCAAAAGGGCCCTCAAAAACCTTTGGAAGAGATGGGAACCTCCAGAGTTCACGGCTTCCTGAAAAATGAAAACTCCTTTGACTCGAGGTGGAGTCGATTCGGTCAGTCATAGATTCTCTCTGTCCCCACCCTCCCTGTTGGGTTTCGTGCAACAATCTGTGTGTCTTTTTCTTTCCATTTCTTCTCTGCAGACGTGCTGAAGACGGGGGAGCGGTATGTTCCCGGTGCATACCCTGAAGGGAGTCCGATGAACATGGAGCAGCGACAAAAAGTGGTGCAGTGGATGAGTAGAGTGTGCTCCAACCTCAACTGGCTGAAGTCGACCTATATGGTGGCTGTGAACATTCTCGATCGGTTCATCCTGATCGGAAATCCCGCAGACGCCCCGAGCAGACTGCCTATCTATTCAGTCACTGCACTTTTCCTCGCAGCCAACATTACGGTCAGCCAGTCTCGCACGTCTTTGCCGTTTTTGGAAAGATTCAGCCATCCCGTCTCCTTCTCAGCCCACTCAAATGAAACATACCGATGCTGTCGGAAAGACGCCGATTTGAAGAGAAACGCTGTACCGTTTCAGTAGAGTTGCGGTGAGGGTCATGAAAATACCTTTTCTTTCAATTTGTGGCGCATCAGACATGAATAGAAAGGGGGGAGGGAAGAGTCTCCAATTCTTGGGGTGTTGGGTGAGTTGGAGAGACAGACAAACTCGAGAAAGTTGGGTAGCATCCGGCAGAGAGGGAAGGGAAACAAAAAAGTCCAAGAAGAGATGGGATGGAGGAGTCTCAAGATCATATAAGAGACGGGAAGGAAAGAAATGGGAACCGAACAAATCGGCAAGAAATTTCTTGGATTCTAGGCCCCCCCTCTGTGTGCGTGTGTGTGTGTGTGTGTGTGTGTGTGTGTCTGCGTGTGTGTGTCCGTGTGTATCTGTCTGTTTATATGTCTTTCTGTCTGTTTGTGTGAGTGCAGGAACTCTTCGACGAGCAGACAATCCCCCCCCTGACAGAATTTGCGGAATCTGTTCCGTACGTCAACTCACTCACAGAGGTCACCAGAGCACAGCTGCAGGTCCTGGGAGCACTGGGGGGAAGCATGCAGTCCCGCTCTCCCTTCGATTTCTTCACCGGATTTCTCAACTCTCTCCGCACAGTAGCCACACAATGGGAGGAATACAGAAACGCATACGAGGAGTACCTTCATCATCATCAGCAGAAAGAGGAACTTGAGAGAGAGTGCGCTTCCCTCATGAAACCCCGATTCTCCCACGGAGGGCGGATGAGCGCGGGGACCTGTCCCTGCGGCTCTACCGCCTGCCCCTCCCCAACAAGCTCCATGGGGGCGTCCCCTATCAACTGCTGCTGGACAGATGGCGGTTCCTACTGCCGCAGCCTCAGCTGTGCATCCACCGCAGCCCCATCCACCCGCGTGTCCCCAACCGGTTCCACTTCCCTCCACCCCTCCGCCTCCTTTTCTTCCATGTCCGCCGTCTCCCCCACAAACAAGTCCGAGGTGGCAATGGACCTCGATGATGAATTGACGCGGTCCCACTCCCACGTCTCCTCCTGCAGCTCTGCCAACAGCTCTTCCCACAGCCTGGATCTTCAGACTGAACAGCACCGTCTCACCCAACTGCTACAGCAGGAGAAAAGGGGGGGGTCAGGTAAGAGACCCCTTCCGAGAGGACTGTCAGCCCGTGGGTCCATGCACCGCCCCCCTGCGCTGTCTCTGCGGAGTGACGTGAACACCTGCGGGTCCGAATGCAGTCGTGAGTGGGGGGAATGTCCGGTTGCCTGTACTGCCGTAGATGACCCATCCCCCCTCGACTCCGATGGGACAGACAGTATCTCCTACTCCTCCGACGAGGACAGTCCCCCCGACCAGAAGTCTGTCCCCTACCCCCCCCGTCTCCCCCGCGGCCTCTCTGGGCTCCACCTAGGCCAGAAGCGGGACCGGGGGGGGATGCCTCTAGACGATTGCAGAGCTGTCCTCAGAGAGGGCGAGCATGGGGGGGATGTGGATATGACCGCCGAGTCGGGCATTGCGGGCATCGAGAGTGGTGAGACTGTTTCCCCCACCTCCGACCTTTTTTTCCTGGGTGCAGGGGGAGTGGGGATGATGGACCCTCTGGGGGGGGACGAGGGTGTACCTCCCGAAAAGCCCACAGCTGGTCGGATCTGGTCTGAACTCTACGTATCTCTCCTGTCTTCCCAGGGAGACCTAGACCGTCTCTTCGCACGCACAGATGCGATGCTCGATGCAGCGCATTTCTACGCCATCTCCCTTCACTTCTCTGCGCCCGTTCTGGGGGCAGCTGCTCTGCTTGAGCAGATTGTCGCCCTCAGAGGTCTCCTGATGGGGGTAGTGTCAGAGAGGGGGGAGGTGTGTCCGGATGCACTCGCGTCGTTGACTCTGGATTTCGTTCGTGAGATTTGCGGTGTCGACACGGAGATGGATATGCAGTTCGAACTCGAGTTCGGGGAGAGCTGGAGCGAGACGGTCGCACGATGCCGCGAAGCTCTGGGGAAGATGACCAGAGAGGTCGGTGCGGTCGACAGGGAGGCAGTAGGCGTGCTCTCTCTTCATCTCTTTTCTTTTGCGTGCTTTTTTTCGGTCTTTGTCCGGCTCTTCGGGAAATTTTGTTTGTTGAGGCTCTCATCTGTACAGTTGTCGTCACCTGCTTTCTCTCGCCTTTCTTCCTTCGTCTGTCGGCATGCGTGTACGCGCGTGGAGACCGTCTCCCTTGAGTGACTAACAGACTCTGACAGACTCTCTCTCTCTCTCTCTCTCTCTCTCTGGCTGTGTCCCTGTGTGTGTGTGTGTGTGCGCGCGCGCGCAGGTGATTGCCCCCGACCTCCTGGAGCCTCCTGACAGCTTTCAGCAGACGCTGGAGAAGCTGGAGAGGGAGAGACTGAGATCCGGATCCAGGGGCAAGAAGGTGAGTGATGGAGTGGATGGGTGCGTTCCTGAATCGAGGGAGGTACAGTTGTGTATCGGTTTGGCATCTCAGCAACTCCAGAGAGAAACGGATGGCGCAAGTGAGCAGACAAGGAAGACACACACAAAAGGAGGGGTGTACTGCCGGCCTCCCTGCCCCTGTTGAAGTGACATCGAAAGCTCTATCCAGACCGTGAGGTGGTCGCCCTTCTCCTCTCCGCGTTTTCCATTCTTCCCCTCCCCCCCTTCTGTTCTGTCCTCCGTACCATCCGTCCTTCCTTTCTTCATCCGATCGATCGATGGCTTCTTTGGATTGATTGTGCAGGCAACTCTGGCCAGTCACAGGCAGCTGTGTCTCCACGAGTTCCGCACCTTCGAATATTCCACTGAACCCCTCATGCCCTCCTCGCCTCCTCCTCCGGCCGTTTGCAACGTTCCACCTCCAGCAGCAGGAGGGCAGCTCTTGAGGGGGTCCTCCTCATCGGCCTCCACCTCCGCCGTGCTCCTCTCGAAGAAGCGACTCATCCAGCACCAGCAGCAGATGCAGATGCAAAAGCAGATGCACGACTTAGTCACACCTGCAAATGCCACTCCGAGACTGTTTCTCCAGAAGCACTCCTCCTCCTCGCTGCTGCAGATGCAGCCTCACCAGTCGCACCACAGGCACTCGCGCGAGAGACTGGTGTCGCCTCTGGACGACACCCGGGAGAGCGGCAGGATGGGGGGCATGTTGATGGGTGGGGGTGTGGGGGGAGTGGAGTTGGGGATGCACTGAACGAGTGTTTGTGGGGAGAACAAAACGAAAGAAGGAAAGTCAAACGTGTGACAGAACTTTTCTTTCTTTCGTTCTTGCAACTCCACACGACAGCAGGCCCTGCTGTGCTTTCAGGCATCCTCTCTCTGCTTCTTCCCTCTTCCTGACTGTTGTCTGCTTCCCCATGCGCTCCCTCTGGATTCTTTGGTTTTTTTGTTGGTGTGACTTCCCCCTCCCATTCCCTACTACTGACTGACTGACTGACTGACTAACTGACTGACGGACTAACTGACTGACGGACTAACAGACTGACTGACTGGCGGACTGACAGACTGGCGGACTGGCGGACTGACTGACTGACTGACTGACTCACTGACTCACTGACTGGCGGACTGACTGACTAACTGACTGACGGACTAACTGACTGACGGACTGACTGACTGACTGACTGACTCACTGACTCACTGACTGACTGACTCACTGACTCACTGACTCACTGACTGACTGACTGACTGACTAACTGACTGACGGACTAACTGACTGACGGACTGACTGACCAACTGACTGACTGACTGACTGACTGACTGACCGACCGACTGACTGACTGACTGCAAAAATGCTCGACAAAACCAGCAGAGCAACAAAGAAGGGGCGAGCGCAAAGAATTCAGACACCAGTACTGACTGACTGCACGACTGGAACAATACGAACGGACGGATGGCAGATGATGATGGGACGGTGTAGAAAAAAAAAGGAGAGAAGAGGAGACAGAAAAAGAAAAAAGCGACAGACGGACTGATGACTGGGAGAAAGATGAAAATGGATGAATGAAATCGACTGCATGATTTTTTGAAAGGACCCATCCATCCGACAGTGACGGGAACCGAGAGAATGGAAGAAGACACGGTGACGTATCCTTCGACTACTGACCAACAGACTCTTCATTGGGCTCACCATACTCACCACCGCGCCCCATCCAGCCCACTTGTCAATCTGTGAGAGAAGCCGAGCTTCCACGCGCACTTTGATACACACGAAATAAGAAAAGCACCGGGCTTTCATTTGTTTCTTTCACAGATTTGCCTGCCTGACGGACAGTCACCTCCTCCCCGCCCATCGTTGTCTTTTTCTTCTTTTTCTTTCCTTTCACATTATCTCTCCTGTCCACCCTACCTACTGAAAGGAGCGGTGCGATGATTGACTGACTGATGGGCAGCGAGACAGTGCATGTCTTTTGTGTTTTCCAGGATGGCAGCGTTCTGTTTCATCTTACTTTGTTTTATTGGGGAAGGCCTGTGTGTCCGCTTTGGAGAAAAATAAGAGGAAGAAGGCCAGAAGGGCCGACGGGCGGCTGGAACATTTGTTCTTTTCTGTCATTTCTGTCCTTTCGCCTGTTCATTCGTCTTTCAGTGTGTCAGTCGGCCTTTGAGTCAGGAGAAACGAATTCAAATTTGAATCGTTTGTCTGTTAGGGGGCGGAAAGGGAGTCATGGAGAGGAGGGAGAGGTGCTTGCTTGTGTGTGTGCGCAAAGAAGTGCAAGAGTGTTGAGAGAGCGCATCTGCTGCATTCTCCCCTCCTCTCTCTCCGTTTTTGTCAATGTGCCTCTCTCGCCGTCCTCCCGCCCTTTGTTAGCCAGCCCTGCAGGCCGGCCGTGGTTGGTTGGTCTTTGCCGGTCTCATTTGTCTGCCTGTCTGTCCTTCTCGTTACTTCCTTTCTGTCTGCCGACACATGCGTCCCCTCTGTGAAAGTAGATGAAAATGACGGGAAGAAGAGACATCAAAGAGGAGGAGCATGCTGCCGACGATGGACAAAGGGGGAGAAAGTGATGGTGAAGATTGAATGTATTTTGTTGTTGAGAACATCCGAGCATTGTTGTGCTCAGAGACTTCCCTTCTGTCGTTCTCTCTTTCTTTGCAACAACCTGTGAGAAGGAGGTGCCGAAAGATAGAAAGATAGTCAGTTGGTTAGTTCACTTTGTCTCCTATTTGCCTGTCGGGAATGGTGTCGTTGACTTATTGTCTGTCCGTTTTGTCTCTCATGCAGGAAAGCTGATTGAAAGGCCTAACAGAGAAAGGGAACAAAGAAACTCACTCGAAAGATGCCATATGAAGAAGAACCGTCAGTCAGTCCGTCCGTTCGTTGGTTTGTTCATTATGGGTTCAACCAGCCGCCTTTCCAGCCAATCAACCCAAATGTCGAATCAGTCAGTCAGGTCAGTCAGTCGAGTCAAATCAGTCAAGCTTGATCCGTGCGTTTTCGGGAGGGGTGTTTCCTTCCTGCTTGGTTGGGCGGGCGGGCGGAAGGAAGATGGCCGCCTTTTTCTAGATGGTTCCTCCTTTGTTTGTTTGTGTTTATCCGTCCTCTCTGTCGGTTGGATGGATTTGTTGTCGCCCTCCTGTTCTGGAGGTGCAAGAAAAGAGGTGACGTATTGCTGTTCCGTCTTACTTGAAAAGGAACAGAAGGAACAAAAGAAGGACAGTGAGGACGATTTGAAAGAGGAAAAGAAGGAAAGAGAAAAACAGGAAAGAACCGGAAAGCGCAACTGCGCGTTCAGTCAGTCAGTCTTTCAATTGGGAAACCTTCCTTTGTTTATACCTTCCTATCGCTCCAGTTTTTGGGTTTGTCTTGCTTCCCGACACATTCATGTATGTTTGCTCGCTCCATGTTCACTCCAACCCCCCCGCCTTCAGGTCTTCTTTTTGTCCGTTGAGTGAGCTACGGGATAGGATTTGTCTCCCCCACCCTTCCCCTTAGGCTCTCTCAAGCTAACCTGACTGATCTTCCACTGTCTGACGTTTTTTCCTCTTTCTCCTTACTGTCCCTCTCCTCTTTCTCACTGGAAAGTCAGTCAGTCAGTCAGGAAAACACAAGACAAGCCTCTCTTTCTCCTTTCCTTTCTCTTGCCCCCTCTTTTCCAGCACTTCCTTTCCTTTTCCTTGTTCGTCTGGTCTATCGCCCTATCAGTCAGGTCAGCTTCGTCTCCTTTTCTCTCAGGTTTTTTGTTTGGCTGTCGATGGGGGGGTGAGCATGAGAGCAAAGCAGAAAGAAATGAAAGAAGAGGGAGAGAAAGAAACGTGTCCCTCTCGTTTGTTATAAATTAGAAAGCATAACTGTGCTGAGAGACAAGGAAAGGACAGAGGTCCTTCTAATGTTATTTGTGAAGAAGTCAACGAATCATGAACTGGCAGAGAGAAAAAGAGAAAGAAATAAAGTTATCTGTTGGAGACAAAATGTATGCCAAAGGGCTTCTTCTCCTTCCCTCTCTTTTCCTTCTACCTTCCCTTCCGTGTCTGATCTCTCTCTCCCCCGTCTTTCGCTTCTTTCATTTCGTTGCTTGACGTGCGTGCCCTCCAACGCTCTGACAGTTTACGCACATCTTCTCCTGCTCTTCTCTTGCTATCCTTGTGCTTGTGCTCGTGCTCTTTCGTGTTGCCGGAATTGACTTGCAGTTAATGTGGCTGACCCATCGCACCGCAAGTGAGTGAGTGACTGCATGAGGTGAGGGAATGGAAGGGGGGGAAGAGGGGAGGTTCATTCTAGTTCAATGCAAGTAGAAGAACTGGAGAAAGGAAAGAGAAAAGTCGACCATCATCTGTTTCTTTCTCTTTCCACTTCTTTTCAGTTGGGAGCGAGTCTTCCCTCGCCCCAGACACCACCCCAACTTTATTTCTTCTACAGTTTCTTTTCTTTCTCTTCCTGTTCCCTCTTTCCCTTTTCTTTCTTTGAGACCAACACCTCCCGCTGTTGGTGGGTCGTGTGCTCCCAGGACTTCCTACCCCCGTCTCACATCAATTCTTCCTTCTTCCTCACTGTCTGACTCTCTCTCTGCCTGGCTGGCTGTCCCACGTTGGGCCGGGATGTTGAACTTCTTTCACTGATGGATGGATGGCACTGAGAGAAAGGTGGCTCTTCTGCCTTTCTTTTCTCTCTTTTCTCTCTCCCCCTTTTTTTTTCTCGTTCAGCCAATTCTGGTGAGTGACGAACACCAACATGAAGACAGACACATGAAATGAAGTGAATGAAGTGAGCGACTCCAGACGGCCAGACGAATAGGGGACAGAGGTGAGGCGTGCGTGCGTCAACTCTGATCCTCCTCCTTCGTTGGTGCCGTGTCTCGACTCGTTTCTTTCTTCCTTCGCTCCTTCTTTCCTGTGTTGTTCAAGTGTTCTTGTCGCGCATGAATAAGTCCTTGTCCGATCTCTTGCGGTATCTCCATGCCCGGAGACAGAGAAAGAGCAAAACTTGCAGGGGAAAGGAGCGAAGGCGGTGGAAGGAACGAGCAGAAGGGACAATGTGAACGTGTCTTGTTTCTTTCACTTGTTCCCTACCTCCGCTGTCCTCTCACCTCCTCTTCTCTACTGTTCAGTTCGGAGGGGAACTCGGTGGGGTAATGATAGAAAAGGCGGCCCCCTTGAAAAGTCAACAAACAAACAACGCAAAGTTGCAAAGCTACATGTACGTGGCTCTTCCTTCCTTCCCTTCCCCACCGCTCCTTCTCTTCTAGATTCTTCTCTTGTTTCGCACAAGGGTTCATCGACTGACGGACTCTCGCTTGCCGTTACGGGTGGACGTGTGTGAAAGTGAAAAGGGTCGGAAGGACTGCTGGTGTCTTGATGCGGAGGATCGAGCAAAGGGAAGTTGCCAAGTTTGCTGCTTTGTCTACCTGTTGCCTGACGAGGGGCTTGGCGTTGTCTCAAGGCACGGAGACTGAGTTGCAGACCAAAAGAAGTAAAAAGGACCAAAACAGTCTCTGCCCGCGCAAGCTTCTTGACGAGGACTCTCTGTTTCCTTTTGTGTGTCTGAGACAGAGAAAGTGTGCAGAAAGAAATTTAAACACAAACAGAGAGACGGAATTGTGCCAGCGTCCTGCCTTCAAGAGTTCGCCCTGCTTACCATCGCAATCAATCAAACGGAAGAGTGAAATGAAAGTGTAGATACAAACAAAAGTAAAAGAAGCTGCTTACCATCGCAATCAATCAAATGGAAGAGTGAAATGAAAGTGTAGATAGAAACAAAACTAAAAGAAGGTTCTCCTCCCCTTTACTGTGCCCTGTCTCTTTTCTCCCAGTTGCATCTTTTTCCTTCCTCACTCAAGGGTTGGCTGTGAAGCCGGTTGAGAGTCATCGAAGAAAAGGCTCACTGAATGTGTGCATCAGTCCGGGAGGGACATTGGGCAAGTAGAGAGAGAGAGAGAAGTTTGCCTGCCTGTCTATCTTTCTGTCGGGGGATTCGCAGTTTGCGGCCTCGTCTCGGTAAAGTGACTGTATGTGAGCAAACCCTCTTGCCTTCGTGGTTCCTTATGTGGGCGTTTCGTTTTTTTGTCTTTCGCTCTCCTTGCCAACCCGCTCTCTTTCAATCCCCATCTCACACGTGTTTCTTTTTTTGTATTTCGGCTCTGTTTTTCCCTTTTCCTCCTTTTTTTCAAGAGCGCGCAAGTTGGGGAGTGAGAAAAGAAAGAAATTGTTATTTGCAATGGAAGTTGATGTACTTGACTCAATGAAGCAGTATAACGATGTTATCGCAAATGTCTACAAAGACACTCCGTCCGACATCAATGAACCGTCCTTCCTTCGCTCGGCGACAATAGCAAGCAAAGGCAGGTAAGCAAGGGCACATTCCGTCTGAAGCTGTGAAGCACAAGGGCACCCACACGCAATGAAGCACAACAAACACGGGCACACGCAGACACTCGACGTCCACACGTCCGGAACGAAAGACGGACTCCTTTCTTTGCTCTCCCCCCCCCCTCTCGTTGTTGCTTGAATGCTTGTGATCATGTCGTGGAATCTTTTTCTTCTCTTCTTCTTATCCTCCTCCTCCTAACTTCGCTGTATGGCTGGTTGCGTGATAAAACGGATCTGATAAGCTCTTCGCAAGAAAGCAGAAGATCAGATGATGGTGATGCAGAAGTAGGCGCCGCTCCGTCAGGGGACGGTCGGTCCACATGAAAGGGAAACAAAATGATTTTCCAGTTGCCTGGTCGCAAAGCGAAGAAGAAAATAGTTGAAAAGTAGGTCCATGGGAAGAAGGAGAGCAATGGACGTCACGCTGTAACCAAGGGAGTGAGGTTTCACCGTACAGCGCAAAAAAAACAACTTGGACGGAAACGAAAGAAAAGAACGGTTGTCGGTTGACTGCAGGCCAAGGTAAGGCAAGGGGAGTCTCTGGCGGATGGCTGGGTTCAAGGTTCAGTCAACAGAAAAAAAGGGAAAGACGTGACGGTATCTTCAGGCCTCCTTTTCCCTCCGGGTGGGTGCCCGGTGAGTGGGGGGTGAGGGGTGAGAGATTGCGGATGTTCGTGTCTCAACCCTTCTTGGCCGTTTTGCCTTGTCGTCCGTCTTTCTTCCTTCAATTTCTGTGTGTGCCTTTCTTTCTTCTCTGAATCTTCCCCGCTCTTCTCCCTCTCTCTCTCCCTTGGCACTCAAACTTCGGAAACGGAACTCTGAACTCCTATGAGCCTCCCTCCCTCCCTCCCTCCCTCCCCCTCTTCGACATCTGTCTGACCTTCTTTTTCCCTCCTCTCTCTCTCTCTCTCTCTCTCTCTCTCTCTGCTGCCTCCGCTTCCTCTCTCCCGCAAAGTCTCCCTCCCTCTTCTGCGATGAGTGGCTGTCGTCCCATGAGATGGAGGATGCCTTTGGCCTGTTGCGCAGTTTGGCCTTTGCTTTCTTTCTTTCGGGCAGGCAACCCCCCCGTGAACCTCAATTCTTCTCGAGGGTGCGTGCATGCATGGGTGCACGCGGGTGTTAGTTGGTTGGTTGTTTCATTTCTTTCTATCTAGCTGGTTCACGGACCTAGCTGAATGAAAGGTGTTGACAGAAGAGAAGCAACGATAAAAAAAGTGGATCTTTCTTGATCATACTGGCGGCAGCAAGGGGGCGTTTGTTCTTTGTCTCTCTGTGGAGAGCCCACAAGCAACGCAGCTTTGTTGGTAGTTTACAAAGGTTACCGTATTTTCTTTCTTTCCCCGGTTCCTTCTTTCCGAAAGTAAAAAAGAAGAGATGCTCCGAGAAAATGAAAGGATGTTCTTTTGGGCCCTTGCTTCTTCTCCCCTCAAATTTCTTTCCCTCGAACCCACTCTGCGCCTCGCAAGGCATGCCCTGCCAGTCATCCCCTGACGACGACGACAGCATTCAATGATGTAAAAAAAGGGGTTGAGGGAACAGGCTTTTGGAGTAGTGCATCTGGTTGGGGTAGGAATGAGAAGGGAAGCTCGTTCGAAGAAAGAATTTGTTCTTTTGTTGTTCTAGCGTCTCCAAACGGAACCCCTTCCCTGATCACAACTCCAAACAGGTCCTTTTTCTCTCTTCCTGCCTGTAACTGGCACTTGGGTGCAGGCAGCGAACAGCCTTGCGTGCCTTCTTCCTCCCTCCCTCTTTTCTGTCAGGCTTCTATTTCCCCGTCTTTCTTTGCCGTCTTCTCCTTTTGCTCTGGTCTTCTCTTACGCGGTGTCGTCGAGCTACACCTCCTGGCTCACGGCTTCTGAGAGGAATGGCTAGGGCACTCACCACTAGACTCTCCGGAAGTCGGGGCTGACTGACAGGGGGATCGGGGAGATGGAGTCCGTCGTTCGGCATTTGTAAACGGTCGGAAGAGAAGAAAAGAGAGACGACGTGACACATGCAGGTCTCCACAGAGAGAGGGGGAGACGGGGTGAACAGATGGAAAGTCGGAATGGGGGGCCTGTAGTTCTCGCTTTTGGTGTCGTTCGACTGCTTCGTCTTTCTCCGTCGCCCCTCTTCTCCCCCTCTTTAACCTCTGGTGGCTTGGCGTCTGAAAATCTTCTCTTCTCGCGCCGTGCAGCGTGGAACCTCCCTCCCTCCTGCCTCCCTCATTCAGCTTGTTTTTTATTGTCCTGTACAGAAGAACGCGAAGGGAGATGCAAGATGTTTTGAATAGAGACTTGCAATTCAGAAGGGTGAAGTGAAAGAAGAGCAGCAGCGACGAGAATGGACAATCACACAAACCGAGAAAAGCAAGTGATCGATGCCTGTGTCGGTCCTGTTTAGCCTGCTCCTTTTGTCTGTTGCCCTTCTTCCGTTTTGGTCTCTCCGTATCTTGTCCCCTCTCTTCTCTTTCTTTTTTCTTTGCTCCCCCCTTTTGAAACCTGTTTCTCTATCGCACTCCCCTGCTCCCTCGCATTCCATTGCCTTAACTTTCGTGTGTCCACTCCCCCCCTTTCTCTCTCAGTCTCTGTCTCTTTTACGAGAGAGATTTTCGAGCTGGGGAGAGGTTTTGAAAAAGAAGAAGAAATGAATGGAAGGAAGAGTTTTGAAAGCGGGGGATGTGAGATGTCGTGGTCGGGGTCTATGCAGTTTCGTTGTCTCTTTCTCCCTTCTGTTCCCTCCTCTCTCTCTCTCTCATTCCCTTTTTTCAATCGTGTAATGCAAAAACCGGCGAACGGCCTCGAAAGGTTTTTTCAAGGCATGTTCTGCTGGTGGAAAAATACATTGCCAGAGGAATTAGATGTGAAAGCAGAACTAAAATGAAAGGAAGGGAAGAGGGAAGAACTGACTGCCCTTTCTTTCAAGCTTTTTCTGTTTTTTTCTCATCCTCTGAGAGTGTGCACACTTTCGCTTACCGGGACCGATGTTCCGGGATCATAGTCAATTTCCTCTCTCGCGGTCGTTCGTTGTCGCTTTTGTGCTGACGACTGCCTGTCTGTCGTCCCTGTCTGTCTGCTGTCTGCATTTGATTCCACCATGCAGCCAATCAAGTGAGAAGGATGGGGACTTGCTGGATGTTCGGTTTGAGCTAGGTGTGTTTGTTTCTTACAAAAGTCCGATGCTCCCTCGACCCTTGCGCTTTCATACCTGCCTGCCTGCATCTCCCGGCCACATGTTTCTTTCTGTAGAGACTCTGGAGGCTGATCAATCTTTCCATTTTGTTCGGCGCCAATCGAAAAGAAATCAAACAAAGCTCCTCAAGGCGACATGAATTAAAGCAAAAGAGAGGCTCGGCCCCTTGGAGAGACGGCTCTTTTGAACTCCTCGAACAGGGATAGTCGGGCGATCATGCCGTGCAGGTTACATACGGACACTCAGCCATGTGCATGCAACACAAGGGAGAAGGAGAGGAAAACAAAAATCGTGTAGAAGAGTGCTAAAAGAATGAAAGGTGACATACAGACGAAAGGTGCACTCGGCCAGTTCTTCTTACAAGACACTGGAAAAACAAATCGAACCAAAGAAAAGAAATGGATGAAAGCAGACTTCACTGCAAGACAGATTGACGGACAGACAGACAAAAGAACACCTTTTAAACACATCGGAGCGCTCTTTTTGCCTACCTGCCTTACCTGCCTGCTGCCTACCTACCGTTTTTTCCATGACCGCTGGCCAGAACGGATGGCGCTTCTGCAAGCATCCAGTGGGTGTGTGGTCTTTCTTTGAGAGCCCGGCTTGGTCTGCTTGCAATGCGTCAATTCCTGTGTCTTGGCCGACAATTTTCGCCCCAGTTCCCTCTCTCTCTCTCTCTGTCTTTCTCTCCGCGTCACCCCTCCTAATTTTCTTTGTGTGAGTGCAAGTATGCAGACACACAAAATAGTCTATTTATCCTCAGTGAGCGGACTGTTCTGGAATCAGTCAGTAAGGCTCTCGTCATCCGTTCCCTTCTCACTTTACTGGTCGAGACTGAACGAGCAATGGATTTGCCACCCCTCTGCCTTGCTGTCAAACTGCTTTCTTCTATCCAGCGTAGTCTGACCGCAGGCAGACAGGGTGTGCGTGTTCCGTTCGCCCGTGTGATCGTCTTGTGGGTGGGTGGATGGATGGATGGATGCCTTTTCTGGCCTTTTCTGCATCAAATGAGAGGAAGGACTGATCGAGAAGATGGATGGTTGGAGGAGTCGATGAGGCGGAAGAGGCAGTCAGGACTTCTCTCTGTCCCACGTGAGAGCTCCTCTCAGTCTATCGCCCCTTTCCTTGCCTTGCTGGTTGTCTTTCCTTTCCCTGCCTCTCAGGGTACACTAACGACAGCTGTTTTCTCATTCTGAGCTTCGTTGATTGTCTCTTTCTATCTGATTGATTGATTGATTGATTGATTTAAGTCTGCTCCTGCTTCAGAGAAATGAAACAGAGCTCAGGGTCTGCAGGGGGACTGGTGGGTGATTCCACCGGGGAGCTGATGGTCGGAACTCGATTACAGGGATCCAGGTCGGTGGTTTTTCTGATTGTGGGGGAGTCCTCAATGGATAGAAAGAGCAAGGAAAGGATCGGTGGACGGTCCGGAAGGTTCCTTGACCCTCCATCTGTTTTTTGCGTCGATTCGTTGGCTGGTCGCTGGTGTGTTTTTTTCTCGGGCAGACGATAACAAGAGGACACAGCAGAGAGAAAGATTGCGGGAAAGGAAGAAAGATGAGAGAATAAGACGGAAGAAAAAGTGGGGAAGATGCTGACGGATTGTTGGCGTTGTGTGGGTGTGTGTGTGTGTGTGTGTGTGTGTGTTTCTTTCTGTCTTTCTATCTCGTCTTCTCTTTCTTTTCGAGGGAATTGTTTCTTTCCTTTCTGTTCTTTTCCGCCTGCCCCGATTCCGAAGTTCCCCTGAACAGGGGTTAATATTTCTTTTTCTTCTTCTTTGTCTCTTTCTACCTGTCTTTCTTCCTGCCTATTTATTCGTGTGATGAATTCTATCGCTAATGAATTGTTTCTTCTTTTCTGTCTCTACCTGGCTGTCGTGTGATTGAAGTCTTTTATGCATGCATACATGCATTCATGATGATAGGCTTCTGGCTTTCTTTTCTTTCATTCCGTTCGACGAGGCGGGTGCACGGGATCTGTTCCGCACGTACCGCCTCCTGTTGTGTCTTCTTTCTTTTTTCCATCATTGAGCGTCCCCATGTCGGCCTGCAGTGGGTCATCATGGGGGTCTCCTTCCCCCTTTCTTTCTTTCTTTCTTTCTTTCTTTGTTTCTCTCTTTCTTTCTTTCTTTCTGTCTGTCTTTCTTTCTTTCTCGTGTTTCTTTGTTTGTTTCTGTCTTTCTTTCTTTCTTTTTTTCTTTTCTTTTTCTACTCTTTCTTTCTTTCTTTTCTTCTTTTTTCTGGTCTTTCTTTCTTTCTCGCACTTCTCTTGCGTTGCAATTGCAGCATTGCTTGCAGCTCGCTGTCTCTTCCTCTCTTTCTTTCTCTGTCTGTCGACTTTTTTGTACAGGGGGGGGGTCGTAGAGGGGGTATGTGATGAACGCTTTTCTGTCCTTTTTTCTCGTTCCCTCCATGCAGAGCCGCAAGCAGAGTCGGGAGAAGGGAGGTGTTTCATGTTAGTGAGGAAGGCGTTTTCTTTCTCTTTCTTGGATTGAGCTGTCGAACCGACGGCTGTTTTTTCAAATAAGTTAAGCTTGATTTTTTTAAAGAACTTGCTGAAGTGAGGGAACGAAGCGGCACAAGCAGCAGTAAGCATCTTTCTTCTTTCCTGCCAGACCGTTTCCCTCCTCAGAAAATTACCCTTTTTCTGTCAGCCCGAAGAAAGATTGGATCCCTTTCTTTCTTTTTTGGCGGCTTCTACTTCTTCGGCGTCCTCTGCGCTCGTCATGCGCGTGCGTAGATATGTTACTGTCACTTGCTTGTCTGGGTTGATTGGTGGATGTCTTGAGGGGTGACTGTGTAGCTCGACTGACTGGCTGGCTTTGATTGATTTTGAGTCCGGCGTCGCCTGTCCATTCACCAAAACAATGATCAAAAGAACGAACAAAGCCTTTTTTCTTAATCGCGCTCTCACTTGTTCCCCCAAAAGGAAAATTGCGTCCTTCGCGCAAGGGAAAGGAAAAGAAGAGAGAAGTGAAGGGGTGTGCTGTGGTCTAGGCTGTGGTCTATCATGACATAAACTTCGGGTACCATATGTCCATCGCGCTAATGTATCCCTGTCTTTCATGCGTTGATGGGTCGGTCGATGGATTCTTCGAGGGCTGTCCGTGTGTCTGTCTGTTCCTGACTGAGTGCCGGATGGGCTGAGTGACTAACTGCACAGCCTCGAATGAAATCGCATCATCTATCGCAAAAAAGCGATCGATCAGTCGGCTTGCCGGTTCGACTGCACGACAGGCAAGGGATCTGCGTGTGCGTCATGTCATCGTAAGTATTTCTCGTTTGGTGGCTTTACTCTTTCTATTTGTCTGCTTGTCTACTTGTCTTCCTGTCTGACTGTCTGACTTCCTGTCTGGAGGGAGAGAAACCATATAGTCTGCCTCTCTTTGAAAAATGAAAGCAAAAACAAGAAGATGAGAGAAGAAAGGAAACGAAAGACAAAGCTTGAAACATCGGTCACGAGGTGGTGTGTCATGCTTCTTCTTCGCTGTCGCGTCACTTTTCTGTTCCTTTTCCTATTTGCCTGCATGTGTTTTCGGATGGAGGCCTTGTGCTGTCAGTCACTCCGCCGACCCGTCAGGCACTCAGATGAAAGGATCGAAGAGAAGACAGTCCCCCTCTCCCAGGGCTACAGGTAAGTCCATCATGCAGCTTGACTAACTTAATTTAATTCTCTCTTCTTTCCCTCGAAGAAAAGTTTTAAAAAAACAGCAGATTGGAGGGAGGAAGCCTGGTACTTCTCTTTCGAATCTCTCTGGCAGCAGTTTTCTATCTTTTCTTCTTGCACGCTGCGAGAGACAGGACACACAGATAGGCAGACACTAGAGAATGCAGTGATTCATCTTGACGACCTTGCTTTTCTCACTCCTCCTTTGGGAGCGGGGGGGCAAAAAAAGAGGATCGACAAGGGAAGGGCTGTGGGACGCCGTGCATACGGAAGGTCTCCCCAACCTTTCTCTCTGCCTCATTGAAAGGATTTTGGTGATCGATCGGTGCATTTGTCGGTCAGCTTGCAGTTGTGCTTTCTTCCTGATCTTTTCTGGTCTGTCTGTCTTCCCTTTCTTTCTAGACGAGCCGGCAGATATGTAAAGACAGACAGAAGCCTGTTTTCGTTGTCTGCCTGCTTCACAATTGCTTGCTTCATCTCTCCCGAAGTCTCCAGGAAAGAGAAAGGCAGGAAGGTAGGAAGGAAGAAATTGATTGATGAACGGAGGCTGGATAGCGCTGCGGGAGAGCTTTGTTGATTGAGGAGTTTTTCTTCCTCTCCCCCACTTCCCCACCTGCTTTCTTCACCTCTTCCGCCCTCCTGTTTTCCTGGCTCCTCTCTCTTTCTTCTCTCCTGCTCCCAACTCCCTCCTCGTCGTTCCCTATTATCGCACCACTCAGTTGTGCCAATCGCATATCGCGTACCGCTGCCGAACTGTGGCCTTAGCCCTTCTTTCTGTCTTGCCATTTCCTGAGAGAGATCGCTTTCTCTTTTCGGGACAGGTGAGGTCTTGCGGTCGTGTCAATTAACGCTGCAACCTTCGGTATCGGCGCCTACAGGCTGTGTCGGAGCCAGACTTTCGAAACAAAAGACATTTGTTGTCTGTGCGTTTCTTTGTTTGCCTGTGCCACAGCTTAGTCTGATAAGCCGATAAGGGTTGTGAGGCAATCTTAACTTATCCTCGGATGAAACGAGACAAGTGAGAGAATCTGAAAGTGAGGAGAGATCAAGAAAACCGGTCTTTACTTCTGGAGGTTGGAAAGCGGATGGAAGAATGGAGCGACATGACGTTGGATGAGTATGGCTTGAATTACGATTCTTTCGTTTGTGTACGTCTTCTTCTCCTTTTCTTCCGTTTGCTCCTGTCTGTTTGATGCGATTGGAGTCTCTCTTTCTTTCTCTCGCTCTCTTCCGATGGTTCCGTTTGCAGACAGCAGCCAGTCATGCTGCTGCTGTGCGTCCTTTTGATTGCAAGTCCAGCCAGGTACTTCGCTCGACAAAACGCCTGTGTCTTCTGGGCGAGTCGGTACCTCTCTTTGGTTGGTCCGTTCATGATCACTGTAAGTGTGCCTGCCTCAATGTTTGTCTGCGTGTCTTATCAGGCAGCAGATCCTTATTCGCAAGTTGCTTCTTGCATGGCGTGAACGTCCACTTGCTTTTCCTCTGTCTCTCGGTTTCTGTCTGAATGCGTAGTTGCCTTCATTTCTGATTGGAGCCTTTTTGCAGTGTGTGTGTTTGCAATCATTCATGCATTTGTTCCTTCGTGGTACTTGTTGGTGTGTCTGTATGTGTGTGTGTTGTGTGGCAGTCTGCGAATATATGTATGATTGAACCTGAAGTGGAATGCGTGCATGTGTCGGATACCTCGTCCGACTGTCAAAAGCAGCGCAACGTCTTTTGTCTTGGTAAGTGAGTGAGTCAGACTCAGAAAGAGCGAAACCAGTCAGGCTTGCGGGATCAGAATGAGCTACTGGGACAGAGACTTTTGCGTGTGAGTGTGCGTGTGTGTGTGTGTGTGTGTGTGTGTGTGTGGAGAGAGAGAAAAGGCAGCAGAGAGACAACGGGCGTGAGAGAGACTAGAGGGAAGAAGATACGACACACGCCCCCATCGTCGCGTGACTCGTCTGTGCGTGAAACCAGAGGCTGTCATAAAAACGCACAAATTGATCGGACACCGTGGAATGGGCCAGTCGTTTGCATGCTTGCACCCGTTGTGCACTGCCGCACGCAGGCTGCCACTAGCTGCAGTGAGACCCGAAAAGGAAGCCAGGCGTCGAGTCCGCAATGCCGTCCCTCTTCTATCTATTGCATTCAACCCGACCCAGATTCGACCGTTGCTGCACACTGTATTGAGGTAATAATTCAGTAGTGTGCTTAGTGACCATGTTTGATTTGATTATATTTGATTTGATTTGATTTGATTTGAGCTTCAACCTCAAATATTTGATATTTGAGGTAAGATTTGAGGTTAACCTCTTAGGGTTCCTTACTGAGTCACTGACTTACTGTCACTCTGATCATTTTTCTCATGACAATAGTTATCAGAACATTTCTGATGTATGTTTCAAAAATTTAAAAAAATATATATATAATTATAATTTATCAGTTCCGTAAAAAAAATATGCCTGTGTGGCAGTGTATAAAAAAAATATGCCTGTGTGGCAGTGTATATACACTAGTCACTGAGACTCACTCTAATACTAATAGAGATTAAGAACGTAAAATTGATAGATTTGAAATTGCATATGACTTTTGGTTGATACGATAAAGTTAGAGCACGTACCAAAATTGAGGTGACAATCACTCAGCTTTATGGCACTTCCTTTTCCTCTTCTTCATGATCACTTTCTTCAATGTGATGATGATGATGATTGAGGGTTAAATCCTAGATTTAGCGACGCCAAATCCCAAGCTACTAACAAGGCTTTGAGGACAACCCAGAGCCTAGCCTAGAGCACACATTCATGGGGGGGGGGGTGAGGAAGCCTGCATGCCAGTCGGATTGATTCGCCTCAACTTGCCTTATTGACAGAATGGACCTTCTTGAGACAGTCGGTTATAGCTTTAAAACCGCTTCTAGGCAGGATTGTGCACAACAGCAACACCATATCCTTCATTTTCTTCTCATTATCAGAAGTGCCCCTCCCGGTTGCACTTGCAACGCGTTGTGCAATCTATATTCTTATGTCAATGGGCGCTCTCTGCTTCGCAATTTCGTATAGTTCTTTCAGCCTGTTCCGTTCCCTTTCTGTGTCCTTACACTCCGTCAGGACATGAACCTCATCTTTGATCACACGCGAGGGGGACAAACATTTATCGCACAGCCGTTCTGGTTGGGTTCTATCTATATCCCCCCCTGTGAGAGCCCTGAAAAGCGTACGGAAGCCTGCAGAGGACTGCAGCAGACTCTTTAACAGAGGTTTAACACTGCACTCTATCATTTCATTTTTCGGACGCCATTTCCTTTCACACAGAAGGTGCATGGCCAAACGCTGTCTGGTCGGATTCTCTGACTGGAAAGGGGAGAGATCCGCAAGGCGGGGGAAAATTCCGTCTCTGTCTCTAACGTTCTTAGTTTCTTTTTTCAACCAGTCGGACAGCCAGGCACCCTCCACGATCTTTTTCGCCGCCCTTTTCCTTCTACCCTTGCCCTTCCTTTTAAACTTATCCCCCACCGTGTTTGGCAATGGAGGCCACAAAAGGGAGCAATCTAATGGAACGGCCAGCCATTTTACTGTCTTAACGAAGGGTTCGCACGAGCCAGCCAAGCACTCATTCCACACTGCCCGGGGTAGAGCACGGTCGATCGATTTGATGCACTGGATGAAGCCCCTACTCAGCTTACCAAGTAGAGAACTGAATGGCTCAAGAGAGAGAGAGAGAAGGGAAGGCGAAACAAAGGAGTGATAAGAGAGACCAAAACAACATCGAACAAAACGTAATTGTAAAGCATCGAGGCAAGCAATATCTGTCTTT
>JAHBMJ010001475.1:0-30444 GCA_018398765.1 Chromera velia
GTTTTCGTCATAGCATTAATTTACGATGATAGGTACCAGACAATTTATGGTTTTAAAAAAATATATACTCTATATATACATTTTTTTATTTCATTTTTTAAACATCTTACTAAGCTTAAATAGTCTTAAATAAATTATGAAAATCAATTAGTTTAAAGGTTAAACTATCTATTTTAATGTTTTAGAAACTAAATTTTTTAAAGTCACTTTCCAGTATAAAAGTTTCAATTGTCGGTACAGTCAGTTGGTTGCGGGTGCAGCAGAGACAGCGGAACAGTGAAGTCTCTCTTCATCTTCATCAACTGCAAAAGGGGAGACGGCTTCAGGCTGGTCATCAGATCGGATACAACGAGGGACGTCTTCGCATAGCGAAGGATCGGATGGGGCCCCTGCATTTGGATGACTTGCGTTGGGGCTGGAAGAGGAGGCAGGGATGCTTGCCTCTGGCTGGATTTCTTCTGGCACGCATGTTCGACTATGTGCACGACGACGCGCACTAGGACGCGCCTTCTTTTTCTTTTCCTTCGATTCCCCTTGGAGGGGAAGAGGGGTACTTTGCTGGGAGGGAGGGAAGACAAGATGTTCCTTCATGCATGAGGGCACCTCTTCTTTCACCTCAGTCGCCTCCCGGGGCACAGAAGATGGCTGCCCTGCCACGCTGTCACACCGGACAGGGGAACGTACAGGGCTGAAAGACGGGGTAGGGGCAGAGCCACGGCTACCTCCATTCTCGGTTACTGGGGGCTGCTCACACGCAGTATCAGAGGAAAAAAGTTTAACAGAAGGAAGAGAGGGCATCACCTCGACCTTAACGACGGTGGAAGGAGATTCTGCACCAACTTGGGCAGGAGCTGGAGACTGGAGTCTATGTGGGGGGGCGGATGTCAAACACAGAGGATCAACGTAGGGGGGAAGGGTAGTCTCGTCTTTATCACCCCCATCTGCATCTGCAGTCTCACCCTTCACATCCCTAACTGCTTCTGTAACACAGACGTCTTCAATGGTGGAAGAGGATGGGGCACGGGAACGCCGTTTTCCCCGGCGGGTCTTTTTCAATTTTGTCTTCGTCTCAACGCCGGAGCGGGCTACAAAGGAAGTCTTCTACAAGACGTTCAAAAATTCTTCGGCCGCACGGAGGAGGTCCAAGAACATCCCCTCACATACGGTCACCGGAGAGAGCAGGACCAACGCACAGGCCTGCTGCAGATTTCCTATAGACGCCAGAACGCGAGGAAGAACGGAAGTCATTTTTTTAAGGGAAATTTCAAAGGAGACGGGAAAAAGTCAGAGGATCAAATTAAAATGGCTGAGTGCCCAAGAGATAAGAAGAGAGTGCCTGAGAGCGAAGCAATGCCATTGGAAGATGTACTGATAAAAAACAGCGGGCCTTCAGGACGCGGCTCAGCTGCACTGCAAATCGGGCACACAACTCTGACTGCTCAATCAGGTTACCTCCTATGGAGTCCTTCTGTCACGCCCACATAACCAGGACTGCTACCATGATAAGAACCATGTTGGTGTATGATCGACTAGTGGGCTTAGCAGACAGATTCACGTACGTTGGACTCCATCAGTCAGGAGGAATGTCAGTCCAGTACCAAGCACAATCACCAGACAAAGACAACGATCACATTCTTTGGGTGTGAGGATACACATCAATCGATCAGTCGCTGCATGCTAATGAATGCGATAGGCCCGCATGCATTCCATCCAGGGCCGACTGACAGGCACTGCAGGGGCGGCGCACTGGTTGCACTGCAAGGTACGAGGCTGACCCATAATGCACACAAGCATACATAAGCCAGACGCTAGGTATGAACCAGGGTGGTTCATAAAAACAATGAATGAAACGAGCTCTCTTACATATGTCTCTTCTTCCCTGATACCTTTTCCCCCAGCTGCAGCAGTCTATCTTGCTCTACAGACCCTTTCACCGATTTCTGTTCTCTCTTTCACTCTCCCTGCCAGCGAATGAAGTTTGGATCTAAGCTGCTCTGTTCGCATGCACGCAGACAATCAATGCACCGCATCGTCGATCACCTTTTTACCTTCGACTGCAGGACAGTGAATACAGTGTTCTTCGCAGGATCCACCGTATCTCTTTCCCCCACCAGCACATGCTCGAAGAAGAGAAGTGAAAAGAGAACCACCAGACAAGAGAGAGCGAGGCAGTGTACGCAATTGAACTGTGTAACCCCACCCCCTTCTAACCCTCCCCCCTAAAAGCAACATGGCCAGACGCTGGTGCGATCGGTTTTCTATCTGAAAATTACTTAGTCGGGAGTTGTATGGATAGATGCCACATGAACGGGTAAGCCTATGCTCACCGACGGGTCTTAAAGTCAACCATTCCGACAACCATTCTGAGGCTTCCTTTTCCCTTGCTTTCTGCTTGAGTATCCATTTATTTATTCTGTTTCTCCCTCTCTGGCTTTCTTTTCTCAAAAGATCTGGTGCGATTGTCTGAAGCATGCTACTGGCTGAATTGGCCCACACCGGGGTCAGCGATCTGTGCCATGCATCCCAGACTGCCCGAGGAACCTCCCTTTCTGTTCTCTTCATGCTTTCTATGAAACCTCCCAATCGACAAAAAAGGATCTCTCTCATGGGACGCACCCCAACCGAAACCAAAGTTGGCACCTTGAAAGAGTTATAGGGCAAACGGAATATCCAGCGCACAAATTGAAGCTACAATGTAGTAGGTGATTAAAGATTAAAGTTGGAGTGTACGTTTATGATGGGATCGGATGTGATAGAATTAAAATTTGATGAAACTATATAGAAATATGTATAGGGTTAGTCTCTAGTATTCTCTACATTCTTTTTCAAAGTTCCTTAATGCTGATTGAACTTCAATGGTACGTTACTTCATAGAAGGTTATTTAGAAAGAAATCTAAAGAAATCGTAAAATTTGTGTTCTATAAATCCCTGCAGTCCATTACCGGGCGTTAAGACTTGTACCGTGATATGGTTTCAGCCTGTCACTTTCAGGCTGTCTTGGACATCGGTTTCCTTCTTAGAAGAAGACAGAGATTGATTTGCACAACAAAGCTGCATGATAAGTTTATACACAAAAGTACATAAAATCCAGGTTCAAGTCCTCCATGAATATAGATAGACATTTTAGAACATTTAAAAAGAAACTCTATACAAAAACTGTCAAAGCTACTAGTGAGTACTAGTGAGTATACTTAACATTTGGGGGGTGCGTCTGTAAAGGCTGGACAAGAGGAAAAAGGCGAGATGCACGGCCCTGCATGGCCGCCCTGCATGATCGGGTGCATGGGCAACGCCAGAAGTCCGCGCAGACTGCATGCACATGCAGGATTGCATGCATGCATGTATGCTGAATTCAATCTTCATCAACATTTTCCGAGTTCGATATGGACGTGTAGCCGCCGAGTCTCCGAGTGCAAAGATTACAGACCACCCGGACTCTTCAAAAAGAAGCGTCCCAGCGCTCTGCATTGCCTTTTCTGCGCTACAAAGTCCGATTTGAGCCCAGCATTTCCTCGCTGCCAGCTCTCTGACTACCGTCTCTCAGATGGACGGAAACAGCCGGAGCATCGTGCCAATGGGGCACGACCGGCAGATGCAGGCGATTCCTGAGGGAGGCATGGGTGCAATATCTCCCTCGGGCAGACCCACGCCCTCCCCCCAGATTCTTCAGATGATGCAGGACCCCCAGGCGAGGGACAGCCTCCAGAGGATGTACGCAGCCGTCAAACAATACGGGCCTGCCCCCGGCGCAAAGCAGATGCTCACATGGGAACACGAGGCTGCCGACCACGCGATGCAGACAGGCATATATGGTCAGGCTGGGAACAGGCAGAAAATAGATCTATCCAGAGCCCTGAGAGAGATGTCAAAGAACGAGAACAGAAAGAGACAGACTGAAATTGGATACTCTCACTAGGCACATATCCTGGCTGGCTATGACGCAGACGGAAAGAACAGACTACGGTGGGCGCTGGATGTGAAGAGCGCTTGGAGGCAGGGGCACAAATTTCTCTTATTGCTTTTTTCGTTTGTTTGATTTTCTTGCGTGCGCATGTCTCTGAATGTATGCATGCAGGTGTATTTCGGTGCGTGGAAAAGAAGAACGACTGCTCCAGAGTCGGGCCGAAGTCCAAGTGCTTCTGCGGCCACTTCTACAAGGACCATCAATTCGCCAACCGCCGAGCCCCCTGGCCGAAGTGTTGCACCTGCGCCTGCGAGGCCTTTGAGTTCATCCCCACAAGGCCTGAGGAGGCAGGGGAGTGGTGGCTCCCTCGTCGGCCGGGCTTCAAGGTTTCAGAGTGGAGGGCAAAGTGCAAGTGCGGACACACACACGAAGACCACGACACGAAAAGGTAAGCCGACTCAGGTGGTGGGAAGAATGTTCTTGGCTGAACGTGAATGGGTAGTCGAGCGCCTTGCAGGACGGAACAGGAGAGAGAAGGTTTCTCGTTTGAATGCTATCCTTTTGTTGTTCTCCTTCTTGAAGCACAAAGTACCCACAAGCCAAGGTCTCTCAGCAGACAGAGTCCCGGTTCGTGTCCCTCAATTGCTCAAGCTGCTTAGCTCGTCAGCCAGTAAGTCGGCCAGCCATTGAGCCAATCAATAATTCAGTCACTCACCCAGTGAGTCAGTGAATCACTCAGCAGGCCTGCACTTGCTCATTCACTCACTCACTCACTCAGTCAGTCAATCAGTCAGTCAGTCAGTCAGTCAGTCAGTCAGCAAGGAAGGAAAGAAAGAAAGAAAGAAAGAAAGAGAGAGAGAAAGAAAGAAAGAAAGAAAGAACGAACGAACGAACGAACGAGGAAGAAAGAAAGAAAGAAAGAAAGAAAGAAAGAAAGGAAGGAAGGAAGGAAGGAAAGAAAGAAAGAAAGAAAGAAAGAAAGAAAGAAAAAGAAAGAAAGAAAGAAAGAAAGAAAGAAAGAAAGAAAGAAAAAGAAAGAAAGAAAGAAAGAAAGAAAGAAAGAAAGAAAGAAAGAAGGAAGGAAGGAAGGAAGGGAGGAAAGATGGAAGGAAGGAGAAGGGAGTGACGCTTTGCTTCTGTTCCTCCCTTACAGTCCCATTCCGTCCAATCTCTCCGTTCACTGAGTCTCTTCCTTTCTTCCTCCATTCCCCCCCCCCCCCAAAAGAAGTTGACAGGGAGAGTGCCGCGCATGGAGAGGAAAAGGGTGAAAACCGTTCGGCCCGAAGTGGTGCAGCGAAAGCGTGGAAGCAGCTCATGTTTGCATATCAATTTGAAAACTTCCTTCCTCTCTCTCTCCCTCCCCCACCTCTCCCTCTCTCTTTCTCTTGGTTGCTCTTCTTCTGTCGTTCTCTCTCTGCGTGCGTGCGTGTGTGTGTGTGTGTGTGTGTGTGTGTGTGTGTGCGTGTGTGCGTGTGTGCGTGTGTGCGTGTGTGTGTGTGTGTGTGTGTGTGTGTTTCGTCTATACAGGCCTCACAGGTGTCGTCTGTGTCCTCCTTTCAAATGCTCTTCCTACACCTCCGCCTGGCTTTGTGTCGCGTGTGACCGTCACTGGGAGCAGCACGAGACTGTGTTCGAGACAGAGCAGGAGAGGCGGGACCAGGGGCTTCCAGTAGGAGAGGACTTCATTCCCCTGAAGGAGCTTCCAGAATTCTACGACGCCGTCTTCAAGGATGATAACGAAGCTGCAAGAAACAAGGCTCTCTCAGACAAAGTCAAAAAACCGCAACCCCCAGCTCATATCGGCTTGCGCCCCATAGTGGCGCCCCCAAGGGGGAGGGGGAGGGGCAGAGGGGGGGCTGCAGGTGGACGTCCAGCCCTTACCGACGACACCAGGACCCCTGGTGAGAGGGCCTTGGGAATGGTCATGATCGAGGACGAGAGTCCTGCACAGGCGGAGATGGACAGAGCGAGACCCTCATCTCGAGCGGGCCCGTCAGGCAGAATTCCGGCCGCCCCTTCCTACCCGTCCCCTTCCCAGAGAGCCTCGCAGAGACCATCTAGGGGGGAAGCCGCCGCAGTGCAAGATCAGCCAGGGGGTGCCAATTCGGGTGCACGGGGGTCCCGCGTGGGGTCTTCGGGAGGAAAAGGGGGGGGAGCTGCTGGGGCGGGTTCTCAAGTCACTGGTAGCAGGAGAGTTTCTGCACAGAGGACCACCACGGTTCCAGAGACAAAAGTCACACAGGCAAGGCACGGAGGAGCTGAAGAAGAAAAGGGGGGAGCTGCAGATGGTGATGAAGAGATGCTGACTCGAGGACAAGGCTGCAGCTGGAGCATTAAATTTTGAATTAAGTTCAATTATCCAATATTGATATTGGCAGTTAAATTCAATTCACCAGGCTTGAATCATTCACTCAATTAAATTCAATGCCAGTGGAATCCATGGTAAATAGATGTCCACATTGAGAAAGTAAAGGTTGTAAACGCTAGCATAAAGGGCAAGAACAGAGCCAGTTCAAGTTTATAAGCCTTTTCTCTAGCCTTTTCTTATAAATTACAATGGGCTGTTTGTCAAAATGATACTAGACGATGCGTAAAAAACAATCGGTAGGCCCACATGACCAGTTTGTTTTTAAGTAGTATTTTTGATGTGAATAGTTAAGTCTGGAACTAAAATGAGTTAAACATAAATCCTATAAATAATCCGAGTATGAATCTTTTGTGTAAAGGCAGGTTTTGCAGTTAAAAGTGGTTCTTTTGTTTATTTTGGCATTTCGAATAAAAAAAAAAAGTAGGAAAAAAAAAGTTTGTCAATGATTATAGGGATGATATAAGCCCAAGTCCTTCTAACAAATGGTTAATAATACGAGAGCTGCTACTAGTAGAGTTATTATATTCAAGTTGTACACATATAACGATTGTAGCGATTATAGGTTGGATTCTTTCTAATATATTCTTTATATAGACTGTACCCCAGACTGTCTCTTATATGCAATGACATGCAGCAATGTTGGAGCCTAGGCTGCGCCACTGGCATTGCTGCCACTAAGAATTACAATTCATTATTGCAATGAACAATTCAGAATGAGAGGCCGACAGTGATGTTTGTTACTATGTAGCGTACCAATCAAGCTTCAGCTGGTAATGATGCAAGCACTCCATTAGTTCAGCAAATATGCATCATGTCAAGACAAGCATTCAAGCACTCCCACTGGCACACATGCAGTCATTTGCAAGAGATGAACGAATTTGAACGGCACGATGCATACTTCATATCATGACCGTTGAGTGAGATTTGAGACGCGAAGATCGTGTGTGAGTGAGTTTATGCGCGGCATGAACACAAAGAAATCGGATTTACTGAACAAGGCTACATGACATGCATGGAATGCGTTGCAACTGCATGACCATCATTTGAATGCATTTCATTTCGTTGGAGAATATCGAAACGGATTTACTTAGTTTGTGAAAAACAGCTTACAAGACGGCTCTGTCGTTGCCCTTCATGACATATACGAAGGGCTTGTATCGCAGCTCAAAAACCTCAACCGACGTATCAATCGACGGTCAACAGGCACACATCGTTCCTTCCTTCTTATCTACTTGTTTTATCTTTTTTTGTTTGATCCATCAATCTTCTTGTTGGCGGAGCCATTTTGTTCTGTTCTGTTCTGCCTGCAAGCGTGTAGGCAGGTAGGCAGGCAGGCACGCAGGCGCAGTGCATCAGTGCAAGCAGTGAAGCGGGCAAGTGCCAAAGCGCGTGCTGGACCATGAGGAAAATCTGCCCATACATATCGATGTATTCTCTCAGACGACCTCCTAACCTTCCCCCCACAACCCCTCTTTCCCTCTGGAACAATACAGCAGCAACAGCAGTGCTTTCTGTCCACTGAGGGACTCCCACTCCCTTATCGGTCTTCTCTTTTCTTTCCCCTTTCGCACCCTGAAAGAAGATGTACGGTCCTCTAGAAGGACCGAAAGACCAGCGCCAGCATTATCTGACACCAAGGGAAGACAGGGGAAGAGAGGCCGAGCCTTCTCCTACTTCTTCTTCTTCTTCTTAAACACCCGCAAGATTGTTTGCATCATCCTTCTGAACACCCATAGGTTCCTTTTTTATCTTTATGTGTTTCTGGATACTCGTGGAGTTCTTCTGACTTTTTGCTTGTGCTTAGGATTTCTGCTGTAAGTGACTTCGCCCTCCTTTCTTTCCCTGCTTCTTAAAACTCTCTCTCCAGTCGCCTCCGAACACGAAAGCTGGTCGTGATTCCTGCTTGAATTTTTCATATGAGTCTTTCATTTGTCGGTTTCCTTTTTCTAAGTCCTTCTTTTCCGTTCTTCTCGTTCTCTTTTGGCAGCTCTCTTGCTCATGTCTTGTTACCTCCTCTCAATCTGCGTGGAAAGAAAGAAACTGGAGGGAAGCTGATCAATTTTCTACTGAACAAAGATGGATTGCGTGATTGAATTCTGTCATGACGAATTAAGAATGCATGAATCAATTAATTAATGGTGGAAGAAGCTTTGAGTTCCCCTCTACCCCCTAAGCTCCCTTCCCTCCTTCCGTCCCTCCTCCCACCCCCTCTCTCGTCCTTCAAAAGGACCGACCAGACCCCCTAGGAGACCTTCTTCTCCTTCCCAACTACAATCCTATTTTTCTTTCTTTTGATGTTGCGTGCGTGCGTACATGCGTCAAATTGAATTCGCTCCTCCCCCTCCCATCTTCTTCCTTACTTTGACTGAGCTGTTTCATGTATTGAATGGGAGAGATAGGCGGATGGATAGAGAAAAGCCAGTCACAGATGGACTTATTGATGTACACACACATGAAACCCGCAACAACAATAGCAGCAAACAAACGAACAAACAGAGCACAAAACGAGAGACGAGGAAAGGAGCGGACATGCAGAAGAGAGAGAAGAGCAGCAACAACATAGGAAAGATCAAATGCACGGATCGAGACAAACAGCACAGAATCGCGCTTTGCTTTTCTCTTTCAATTCTCTATCTCTGTTGGTCTGGTATACAACTGTTTTGTTGACTCCCCCCCACTCGTACTACCACTGCGACTCTTGTTTCAACGGGCAGACTGTATTCCATTCAGTCAACAGGAGAGTGGGACCAAGAACGGGAAGCTGACTTGAGAGACTCTGTGTGCAAGGAGAAAGGGACGGAAGCAGAGAGGATCCATCTTTCACTGAATGAGTTGTAGACCGACCGACGCTCTTGGGGCCGTCCGGTCTCTCTTTCAGTCTTCTCCCTCCTCTCTCAATCCTTCTTCGTGAAAGCTGATGGTTCCCCCTCTCTACCTTCAGTTGATTGTGCTTTCTCTTTTTTCTCTGCCCACCCGGCTGAGTCAACAAGACCCTTCCTTCCCTAGCCTGCTCTAGTTTCCTTTTGCGTCGCGCCTCTCTCTGCCTTCAATTCTACGGGCCTGCACGCTTCCCCCCCTGCACGCACGGCGAGTACGCGGAGGATCATGCAGAGAGAAAGAACGTATCAGACGATCAGGACTCGGGGGGCATCTCTGTGCGTCTCATGATAAGATCCCCTCGCACCCGTTTGCTGAATTGTCTGCTTAGCGCGTAGTGCAGGCACCCCATAGAAAAGGCACGGCGACCCGAGACTCAGGACCCGGATGTGCTTTCACCCAGGTACCTCTCTCTCCCTCTGTTTCATTTCTTCTCTTTCTTCCCCCCTCTCTTCAGACCCCCCCTTTCTCTCTCGCTCCTTCCCTCTCTGCCTCCCTGAATCGATTCGCAGAGGGAGCTAGTACTGAAGGAGTCAGTGCCTGTCGTGGTCCGATTAAACAAGGCCAACAAGTCACCCCTTAGGAAGAAGGGAAGACGGAAGAAGGGAAGAAAGGAACGTACGAGCCAGCCAGCAAGGAAGTCTACCTAAACAAAACAATTCAACAGAAAGAGCCGACAACCAAAAAGCCTACTTACTTCAGAAGACGGCATCCTCTTCGATCACTCTCGCATGCATCTGACAGAGTTCTTTGATTGATTGATGATGCGTGGATGCATGTTGGAAGAAGACAGTCGAATGAGAGAGAGCCCTCACGTACAGACGAGAAAGAAAAAGGAAAAATCCCACAGGGACCGGAAAGGAGAGGCAGTCCATAACTTTCCGTCTCGTCAGTCAGTGTCATTCTTAAGTCTGCTTTCGCTTTCGAGCCAACGAGTCTGTTTTTTCTCTCTCTGTTTTTTCATTTCAGAGCAAACAGAAACATGGAGGAGGAGAATGCACACACGCATGAAAGAAGGAGGGTTCAGAGGGTCTGTAAGGGAACAACATTCCCTGACGAAGCTCTGCCCACAGACAAAGAAGGCGAGTGTTGCAGTGATGCGTCAGGGAAAGGAGACTTCTTGAAAGAGAAGAATCCAACTGGAGCACTCAAGGAAGGGCACTTCAAATCGCGCACCTTCGACAAGTCTCTCTCTATAGCTGTCCTGCCCCCGTTACCACTCTCTGCAGTCTGCCTCTTGCCGTTGCCCTCGACTCTCTCACTCGGGGTTAAGTCTTCTGCTACCCCCTTGGACTGACATGGTTCTCCTTTTTGCCTTTTTCCCTTTCCATTCCTAGGCCCTTTTCAGTAGGCGAGCACCAGAATTCTTATGTGCAGTGACCCAAAAGAAAAATCACGGAAGAGAGAACATCTCTTGTGACTAGATCTTACAAGCAGACTGGCAGACAGCCAGACTGACTCCACCCAAAGAGAACAAAAGGATTGGTGTGACGGGGTGAAAGCAAATGATAGCAACGAATCTGTGAAGTGAAGACAATGTCGGCTGATGAGAATGCCACCTTACTAATCACACCGGCAGAGACTACCTGGCTGGCTGATCTGTTCTTCACGCATCGTCTCTCTCCCGTCCCCCCGCTGCTCTTTCCTCCTTTTTGCTGTTTTTCTTTTTTCATTGCCAGCCGACCATTCTCTGTTCTCAATCAGCGAATGTGAGAAGAAATTAATGTTTTTGATTCATTCATGCACGGTCGCGGGTCTCGAAGAGGAGAGGGGGGCGGTATCTGATTGTGATGCTCAAGCGAATGTACAGGCACACACAGAGCACACAAAGGGTCGAATTTTCAATTTTTGCATTCTGCTTGTCCCGCGCTCAAACGGAACAGCTCAATCTCTCATGTCAGCAGTCTTATGATGCGACAACTGCGCAGAGGAATTAGGCCATCGCGCCACAAAACATGCACGCATGCAGAGGCAGACAGGGCATACGGTGAATTAAGATAGACTCTCTCACTCACCGACGCGCGCATGAACGAAAACAAAGAAAGAATAGAAGATAAGCACATGGATAACTACTGCCCTTCTACCTACCAGGCGACCGCTTAAACAGTCCCTATGCAGTCAACTAGATGGACGGAAGGAAGAGTATCGCGACGTACAGGGAGGGAGAGAAGAGAGTGAGGTCCACGACAAGACCAGACAAGACACGTTGCTTGATTCATTGAATTCGTCTCTTCACGCACTTGAATGCTCACTGACTTACTGAGTGTCACTGAGTGCGTGGTTTGTTTGTTGGATTGAAACGCTGGTGCGTGCAATCTTCAAAGAGAGGAGAGAAGAGGACAGGGGAGCAGAAAAGACGAGGGAGAGGGAGAAAAGTCTGCGTCACCCTCTCTCATCCTTTTTGCTCTCATTTAGATGGCAAAGGCACGGGTTCAAGCTGAGAAGACCAGCGGCGTAGAGAAGAAGATGTCGATGAAGCGAAGCCAATAAAGCTGCTAGATGCGATTGGAGGCTTGAATGTTGATGATGACGGTGCAGAAGAGGAAGAGGAGAGAAACCGGCGTGCATGAATGACCCGATTCGTGCCGACTGATCCAGTCAATGAACAGTACGGCCGGTGCAAGAATCTCTTTGCGCATGGCCTGACTGGTTTCACTTTGGTGATTTTATGACGCTGCTGAAAGTGCCACCATACCACCAGAATGGTCTTTGGCTTCGAAGCCCATTCTTGCTTGTCATTTTTTCTGTACGCTTGGGTGCCGGCAGTTGTCAGGCTAGGGGGGTGGTGGAGGCAAGATCGCTGGAAAAAGAATACATTTCAAGACAATCAAAACGCGGCAGTCGCATTAACAGTCCGTTTCTTCTCTTTCTTTTTTCAAGACAGATTCATCATACGAAAAAAGGTCCTTTTTTCATTCTGGATCATTTCGGAAAAAAGGACGTGAAGTTTCGTGGTGCTTTTTTTCCTTTTTTCTTGTTTTCTTGCTTTCTTTCTTTCTTTCTTTCTTTCTTTTTTTCTTTCTTTCTTTCTTTCTGCTTCTCATCGACTGCCCGTCGTTTGCATGTCACCTCCTTTTCTGCATGCATGCCTGCATGTGTGTTTCTTTCCAAACCGCCGTCTTTCTTGAGTGGGGAGATGAGGGAAAGAACAAACAAACATCCGTCTGAGGAAACAAACGACGACAAAAGGAGGGAAGGAAGAAAGATGGAAACCACACGACGAAATCGACGCAGTCAGAAAGAAGAAAGGGAGGGAGGGGACGAACTGGAGACGCTTCGTCCTTTCCGTTGCCTGCCTGCCTGCCTTGCCTGCCTTGCTCTCCCTGCCAGTTGGTTCTGATTTCTCTTTCTCTTCCATCCTTTCATCAACAAACACTCCGCCTTTGAGCGCTCACACACATGCAACATCTTCAATTCAGTTGCGGAGAAAAGCAGAGATGAAATTGTGGGCGTACATTATGTTTCCATTCTCCCACTTCTGCCTCTCTCCCTCCACTCCCCCCCCTCCCCTCTCTCACGAGCTAGAAATACATCCATGCCTTGCAAGAACGTGGCAATTAGAGAAGCGACACATGAAGCCAACCAACCGATTTGTTTTTTAAGTAGACAGAAAGAAAGAGAGAGATGTGGGACTGCCTGACTCTCGTGTCCCCATTCCCAGTTTCTTTTTCTCTCTCCTTACCAGCCTCTCAATCCCCCCCCCCTTTTGTTTTTGTGAATTCTGTATTTTTCTCTGTCAAATTTCCCCCCCACGTCTTCAGTCAAACTTTGGAACTACGATTCCCCTTCATCCCTCCACCCCTGATCCTGTTCTTAATACTTGTAGATTACTGTACTTAATCGTTTGCTTACGTATACAAACTTTTCAATTAAAAGCTTTCTTGACAATTTCTTCTTACCGCCCTCCCCCCCTCTTCTTACACACTCTCTCTCTCGGGTCGATGCACAGACTGCAGCCGTGCAGGTAGAAGGAACACATGGAATTAAGGAAACGATCCTCTTTCTTGCATCATCATCATCAGAGTTCCTTCCATAAACTTCTTTCTTGGCAGTAGATGCATTGATCCTCCCCCTCCGTCTCCCTCCCTCCCTAAACTCTTTGGGTCTGGGTCCAGGAGGCAGGGGAGTCCCGAGGGGTCGCCCGCATGTAAGCTCGGAATTCCTCAAACGTGATGATGCCGTCTCCGTCTCTGTCGAGCTCTGACATCACCTGCTCGAGTTCCTTTCCCCTCTGGCGTGACTGCTCCACCCGCAGCCCCCCACTAGTCAGCAACCTCGCCAGCTCGTCTCGAGTGATGCGGCCGTCTCCGTTGACGTCGAACTGAAAGCACGGAGGGTGGGGAAGAAGCAGAAAGGAACGAAGGTAAGAAGGAAAGTAGGGACAACAACAGCGGCAGGCAATAATAGAAAAACACTCAGGGCGAAGGAGCGGCCGGACTGTGCTGCGTGTTTTTGTTAACTCATCGCTCCTTTGTTGCTCTCCTGATGACTTCAGATGAATGCATAATGTCGCCTGTTAGTTCTGTCGGAAAAGACAAAACGCCTGCACGTTGATGTTGAAATTGGCGCGCGTTTGGGGAAAAGAAGGTTGAGTATGCGGGGGGGGGAACGAAGCTCTCCTCCCTCCCTCACTGATGCTCGAAGGAAAGTCAGCCTGGCAGTCGGCTGTCTAGCAGTGAAAAAACCGAGACACTCTACACCCCCCTCTCACCTCTCTCCCCCCCNCCCCCCCCCAATCGAATCTCCAGCTGCTGACGTTTCTGAAGACGCTCATGAGGTGTCTGTCGAAGTCGTCTTTGTGCACGTCGATGAGAGATGCCACGAACTCGGTGTAGGAAATCAGACCCGAGTCGTCGCAGTCCAATGCATCCACAATTCGAGGAACGTCCTCAGGAGGAACGCCGAGCTCCTTGAGACCCTCCGATAGGTCATCCTCCTGCAAACAGAGAGAGAAAGAGAGAAACAGAGAGAGAATCAAATCAACAAACGCGCACACGCCCCATCCATGCAGTCATCATCTCTCCTGTCTCGCCCACTGATCATCAAATCATTTATTCGTTCGGTCTCTCAGCACCTCATCCACTGAGTTATTCTCAAATGATTTTTTAATTCACCCAGACAGCCGATCAACACGCCGGTCCAGATCCATTCGTTTCTACTCTGCTTTTCTCTCTCTCTTTCTCTCTCTCTCTCTCTCTCTCTGTCTCTCTCTTCCTGTTTCTGCCGTTGGTGTTGCGGACTCCCTTTCTCAAGAGAAGACAGAAAAAGTTACAAAAAGAAAGAGAGGAGAAAGATCATCAAAAAGAAGGAGGATAGACAGTATGGAAAGAGATGAAAAATTGAACAGCAAAGGGACTGATGGACAAACGGACCGAGAGGAGACCATCATGATCCTTGTCAAGCTCACGGAAAACTGCCGGAGCCTTCGCGACAGAGGCATAGGAGAGGTTCATCGCGATCAGGTTCAGGCAAATTCTCTGGAACGAATTTTGCTGCACAGAGAGAGAAGAGAAAAAGAAGAAGCCACGAATGAGATGAAAGACTCCTTGGGGATCAATCCCTTTTCTACATCCCCGGTGGAGTTTTCTTTCATCTCTTACTGAGCTCACATGAAGAGAGCGCGTTTGCTTCAATTTTTTTTCATGCCCCCCCAAAGCGAGCATCGAATTTGATGCTTGAACAGGCGAAACGACAGCGCGATGCTCAGAGATGGGACCGTACAATGCCAGTGGCCATCTTTGTACTCATAAGTTTCGTTTAGTGTCCGCCTAACCGCTCACCCACCCGAGCAAACTTGAGGAACTTGGATCCCTGTTTGGTCAGATGCCTGAGAGGGGACTTGGGTGATTCTTCTCTCTCCCCTGAGGGACGGGCGTCCGTCTTCAGGGCGGGGGGTCTCTTCACGCCGTCACGATGGACTAGTGTCTGGGAAGGAGGTGCGGTCGTTGAGGGGCCACTGCAGCTTCCCTCTCTCTCCTGTCTCGCGGGGCTTCTGGATCTCTCTGACTTGGGGGTGACGGCCGGGATCGTCTCTTGGAAAGAGAGCAGCCACTTGTCCTTCAGAGCCTGCAGGCAGTCGAACATACATGCAACAAGTAAGACCAACATTTTTCAAACACTTGACATATACCCAGTCAACGATATTTTGAAATTAGGGAACGAAAAACATGGAGGCAGATAAAAACCCAAAATATCAGCCACCTATCCGAGAAATGAACAATGTAGGATGCTTTAGCAGGAAAGTGGGCAAGAAGGTATTTGAGCTGCATGAAAAATCAAGTCACTCAATGTTTGCGTTAGTGAAAGAAAGAGTGGGACAAGTATTCAAGGGGACTTCTGCGAAAGTTTTAGATCAACAGACAGACAGACAGACAGACTGACCTCCTGTGCTGTGGGTCTCTTCTTGTGATCCTTCTCAAGAAGTCTCTTGATGAAGTCTTTTGCTTCCCTTGAGACGTTCTTGAAGAGGTCGGACGGGAAGGACACCGGGTTGTTGTTCACAACCTGCAGCGATCGAGATCCAACCATATTGATTGACGGTTTGACGGATTGATCAAATCAGATCAGAGAGATCAGAGCGAGGGAAAAACGGGCGGGGGGGGAAAAGAACAGAAAGCAGGAATGAGTGCACAACGCAAGCAAGCGAGTCTACATGCTTATTTTTTATTGCCTGCCTATTTGGTGTGCAATGTTCCCTAGCTGACCCCCCCACTGACGCACGGACTCACCTTGATGTACTCCTCCTTGCTGCCCGCATCGAAGGGCAGATGGGCCGTGAGCATCAGGTACGTGAGGATCCCCACAGACCACACGTCGCATTTGTAGTTGAACTTGTGGTAGAACACCTGACGCAAGCAGAGAGCAAGTGAGCGAGAAGGGAAAAACAAATGCAGGCAGAAGAGCCCAAAGCCCCTTATTCATACTGATCAACTCCCTAATTGTTCTTCTTCACCTTGCATGCCACTCATACATACCAGAATCGACAACCTTCCTTCCATACGTAGACATGCATTTGAAGAGAAAGAGGAAGAGCAAGAGGGAGACATGTAGCCCGGAAGTTGTGCAAGAAAGTCCCCACGCTCAATGCATCGAAAGTGCATGCTGAGAGGACGCATGCAAGTGTAATGAAGGGGTACAAACCCCACTGAGTCACCCACTGACCTCAGGTGCCATGTAGTACGGAGTTCCTGCTGCCGTCGTGGAGGTCGTTCCTGGTTTGAACATTTCCGCCAGTCCGAAGTCGATAATCTTCAGGGCCCCGGACTTCACACCTTTCTCTCCCCCGATGAGCATGATGTTCTCCGGCTTCAGGTCTTTGTGCATCACCCTGTGAGCGTGGCAGTGACAGATCACTCCCAGAATGGTTTTCACCAGCCGGGCAGCTTCGGGCTCTGACATGGTCAGCTGCTCCTTTCCTCTTCTCAGAAGCACCTGCAGGCAGACAGGGGTGGGACAGAAAAGAAAAGAAAAAAGCGGCGTGCACAGGCATCCGTTGATTTGTCATCTGATGAAACCGAGGGAGAAGCGAAGATCGAAAAAGAAAGTTCAAAACAAAAAACGGACCAATCGAAGAGGCAGCCTGAAAAGGGATCCTTACCAACTAGAGGATAGATACCCTTCCGTTCATTTCATTTCATTTCTCTTCTGACCGACCTGAAGGAGCTCTGCCCCCTCGATGAGTTCGAAGATGAGGTACAGGTTCTGGTCGTCTTCAAAGCACTCGTAGAGTTTCACGATGTTCGGATGGTCTAGGGCCTTCAGGATTCGAATCTCGTTCTGGATGAACTCGGCAGGCACCGTCGACCTTCCCTTGGAAATTGTCTTGCAACACCTGAACACAACAGAACAGAACAGCACAACGCACGCGCATCCATGAGGAATTGTTTGAGGCAGCCGGGTCTGAAAGAAGAGATGTTCGTACATGCGAGGGCTCGTACCCTCCTGCTTTTGTGCGCCTTTACAAACGCATGCACATGCACACATGTTTAATAAACTATCTCTTTTCCTTCTTCTTTTGTGCCCAGTCAAATAAGATCGCTGAATGTGTGGAGGTCTCTCCTCTTGTTTGAATTCGACTGACCGTGCGACGTTGGTGAATCTGTCTCTGACTTTGTAGACGACCCCGAATTGCCCCTGGCCGAGCTTCTCCTCCCTCACGTAGACGCTCTCGAGAGTCTGTTGGTGAGTCATGATGAAGAAGTCCCGACGCATCCTGCACAAGGAAGGAAGGAACGAAGGAGAAAGTGAGAGAGGTGGAGGAGGAACAGCACGGAGGGGTCGTCAAGAGAACCAGCAAACAAGGAATGGCTCGATCATTCTACGTGCATTGCTAGAGACAAAAAAGAAACACACAGACGAGGAGGCAACAACGTGACTGACGGAAACGAACACGAACAGCCAGACGAAAGAAAAGGCTGAAGATCCCGTTCAAAAACAAAAGTGCATGCACCAGGCGTCCTGACCTCATTGCCTGATGGAAGTGTGTGTCACGAATCCAACAGAGGGTCATTCGGTAGTACTCCCCGAAGTCGCCCTTTCTGATCCTCATCGTTCCATCGTTTGCAAATTTGTCAAACGTGTGTTCGAGTGCGCTGTCGTCCGGCATTGGGAATGTCAATTCCTCTGACAGCGCCTTCATCATCGACTTGACATCGTCGAAGGTCAACAGCTGGTCGCCGTCTTCGTCGAATCTCCGGAACACCTGAGAGGCCACTCGCTTCAGATGACCTGGATCCCGCAGCACAAGGCCGATCTTCTCTCGAACGACTGTTGCCGTTTTGGACCCGAGTCTTTCTGAGCGTCTCTCCTGATGCGTCTCGTCGACGCTTTCACGCTTCGATCGGGATGAGGAAGGAGCGGGGGCAGAGGGGGAACTGGAGGGCCCTTCGTCCTCCTCTTTCGCGTGTTTGTCGATCGAGGGGTTTCGGTGCTTGCTTGGGGAGGGGGAGGGGGTGTGGGCTGCAACGTCCCGAGTGACATCTTTTGTCCCAGCAGCAAACTGCACCGCCTTTCCGGCATTTGCTCTGTTGGCGTCCGCAGAAGGGGATGTGGATGGTCGGGTCTGGTGACGGATTCCGTAGTAGTCTCTCTCTCTTTCGGGAGCTCGGTCTCTCGTCCCCTCGGGCACATCCGTCATCGGAGCAGCTTGAGCCTGCTGCTGTTGTCTGGCGGCGACAGCTTTCTGTTGGTGGTGGCCGTGGGGCTGTCCGAAGTGTTGCTGTGTTGCAGTGTGAGTCCCTCCGTGCCGAGGGGGGGTGACGGGCTGCGGAGTGGGGGGCACCGAGGCTCCTGCGGCTGTTCTGTCGGCAGTTGATGGAGAGGGGGGGCCTGTCATCATCACATGGGGCTGTGGGGGTGGCGGGGGATGCGCGTAGTGGGGGTAGTTGGGGTGAGGAGGGCTCTCCATCCGACTGCTGCTGCAAACAAACAAACAAGAGCACAAGGGTGCATGGTGGTGTGGTGGGAGGGAAGAGAAGAAGGGGAGGAGAGGAAGAGAAGAAGACCCGCAGAGAGATGAAAAAGAAAAGAAAGGGAGGAAGAGAAGAGACGAGGAGGAAAGTGAAGCGCGAAAGAACATCACGAAAATCTGAATTCGAACCGGAAGAGCATCACAAAATCTCAAGATTTTGATTGAATCCAGACTAAAGCCGATGCGTCTGAATACGCACTCAATAATCCTCCCGAAGAGGAGTAGTAAGGCTATCTGAGTTGAGTCACTCACCTTGGACCGTGGATGAAGTCCCCGACAGCGGCTTCGATAACCGAGTTGTTCAACGGAGAGGGAACTCCGTGCGAACCGTCGTCACGAGGCTGCAAAGGTTGGGGTGACGGGGGTGGCAGATGATGACGATACCCTCTGTTCGCGTACTGAGGAGAGACAACTCCGGTGGTCGTCTGATGGGGGTGGCCTGGGGATTGCGTCGTTTGTGGCACGATTTGGGGCACAGGAAAGTTTCGGCCTCCGGGCACGGTGTGGGGTTGAGACTGCGGCTGCGGCTGTCTGGCAGGTGACTGGTAGACTCCCTGCTGTTGCTGTTGCTGCTGCGGCAATTGCTGGGGTTGTCGCATGGCCGTTGCTGCAGACAGAAGCATAAACCGTCTATGTTGAAGGTAATTATGTGTATGCGCAAATTTGTATGTCGGTGTCTGCTCAATACGCACGCGTCTGATTTTTGACTGACCTTGCGGAGTGGTTTGGTACTGAGGGGTTGTTTGACGCCCTCTCGCGGTATTGAAAGAGAACATCAGGCAACCTCAAACTTGGAGAGAATTGAAATAAATGTGGCGAAAATGATGGGTGAGAAAACGCTGTGGAACGGTGTACGACTGAGTAGCTGCTTTAGTTGCGGTGGAGGCGTTGCAAAGCAACACTCAGATGTATTAAAGTTGCACTTCACAGTTTCAGTCAGCGTACACACACACGTACACACCTGTCGGCTTGCAACTCCACTGTTTACGTAAATCACATTCACGTACTGCAGACATCTACATACTGGGATGAGGCGAAGGATGTACACAAGCGATGAGCTCGGCGCAGCTCGCTTCATGCAGCGCTTTCTCCATCTCAAAGTTGTGAGCTATTGCACGGGGAAATCGCTTCAACATATATGCAGCGTATACGTACGTACGTACGTGTGTTGAATTGTGAATGCCGGGGCCCACGTCGGTAGTTTCACGGCGCATGCAGAGTGTTGTTTGAAACATGTTTGAAACTCATTTTGAGACCATGTAGAGGCCCCAACCCATTTGCGCATCCATCTTTTGGCTGTACGCACAGAATTAAAAATCGTGAGCGCAAAGATGTCAGACCATCTGAGGAACTCACTGTACGCGCAGTCACCCGACCGCCGGGGTCTTCTCTGGGCCCGCGGGCGTACACTCACACTATTCGGTTCGGCAATAATCGGCTCTGCGCAAGCACCCCATGCACTTAACCGAAAACCATGCAAACTCTTCGATCGCGTTATTCTTTTCTTTGCGTCTCTGCGTCAAAAATTTAGCACTCCATAGCGAAGGCTGCAAAGATCGCCAAACGGTGAACATCTGAACGTTTCTCTTGACGTGACGTCTTTCTCTCCTCTCTTGTTGACAGAGAAAAACAGTGGGTTGTTTTTCTCAATCTTGTCTCCTCTCGTCTGACCTTGACGGGGAAGCGGTTGTCTCTTTTCCTATTTCCTTGTGACTTCCAGAGACGTGAGAGGACCATCAAAATGACCTCTCCAGACCGACTTGCTCAGTTGAAGAAGCAGGTTGAGTGGTACATGTGCGATGACAACTTGAAGTTCGATTCGTTTTTTCAAGAGAAGATCAGAGCCAACCCTGACGGGTGGCTTGCCATTGATCACATCCTTGCCTGTCCCAAGATGAAGGCCCTCAGTGCTCAAACTGAGGAAGTGATCGAAGCCCTCAAAGAATCCCATCTCGAAACCAAGGTCGAAGAGGGAAAATCCCTTCTGAGAAGACCCCCCACCCAGACCCTTCCCGAACTTCAACCTCGTCCCTCAAGGAAGCCCGACAAGGCAACCACCGAAGAAAAGCAGAACGCTGCAGGGGTGATTGTCAAGATTTCGGGTGTTCCTGCTGAAGCTTCTTGGCAGGATGTCAAGACAGCCGTCATCGCAGCAGCCAAGGAGAAGGGTGGTGTCACACAGAAGAACCCCGTCCTTTTCTGTTCCCAAGTCTCCAGCGAAGGTTTTGTCACTCTCGTCTTCCAACCCTTCCCCGATGCAACCGCGATCGTTAAGTCACTAACCCTTGAGGTCAACAAAAAGGCTCTCACCATTAACGTGCTTTCGGGTGAGGAGGCTGGCAAGGCCCTGAAATCTCTTCCCAAGTTCGTCCAGGATGAGAGACAGAAAGCCGCAAAGAGGGCACAGCAGCAGGCTCAGGGCAGAGGGAAGGGTAGCACTGCACCCATCAAGGTGGGGGGGATTAAGTTCAACAACATCGGAGATGTGCGTTCGCGTTGCAAGTCAATTTTGAACACTACTCCAGATGACAAACTGTTGGACCCTTCAAGCACCGAGTACACCTTGGTGTGTGGTGTTCTTGACTATCACCCAAACGCAGAGGGGAAGAAGAAGGGCATGACCGGCCTGAAGGTCAGCACCCTCGAGAAGGGCGGGGCGACCTCGAGGTGTTTTTTCGTTGTCCGGGAAGACGGGGAGCCTGCTGAGGACTTCTCGATCAGCAAGTGCCTGGACACTATGATGAACGACCCCCCCTTCATCGGGCCTAATGGCCATGTGCTCAGCAAGAGAAGGCAGAGTGAGAGGGAGGGAGACGGAGAAGAGAAGGAGCCGGGTGAGGAGGCGGTCAAGAAAATGAAAGAGACCAACGAGGAAGACGAGAAAAAGGAGAAGGCGGCTGCGGTTGCCAGCTCTGGGGGGGACGAGAAGATGTGATTGATTGATTCATGGTTATCCATCCGCAAGTGTGGGGGGGTAGGGGGGGGAGGCGGTGACAACGCTCACCAATGCATCCGTGGGGCATTGTTTTAGATCTGTCTGTTTCTTCGTTTGTTTGCCTTCCTCAAGTGCATGAATGATGCAGCAGGGGGTGGGTTTTTGGAGAGACTGGGGGTTGGGAGAACGAAAACTAAAGAACTGGATGGACCCTGAGGGGAAGGGGGTTGGGGAAAAAGGGGAGGGTTTCAGTCTGTGGGTCCAGTAGGTTTTTTTTCTTTCGAAGGAGCGGAAGGGGACGGAAATCTGATGAAGAAACAGCTTCTTTGATCCCACAGCGTCGATCTGGACGTGCAGGCGTGTTTTTCTGCTCCCCGCCTGTAAGTGTCACTGAGGTTGTTGCGCGTTAAGCATCCAGACATTTCAGAAGGGGATGAGCAGATAGGTGTGAGAGGGTAGGTTTTGGTGCAAGTCTTTGGCCTGTACGGAAATAACTGTATTTCGTCCTGTGCCGAAGGTATAGCGAAAAGTGAAGTGTGGGAGGACATTTTGAGCAGGGGGTTAACAGGGGGGACAGACACTCAGAAGCGCCATTGAAAGAGTGCGCCGCAGGGTGTTCAGATTGGCCGGGATCGATTCAAGTTCAGATACAGAGGGAGGGATGGTGGAAACGAAAAGGAGAAAAGGAGGCAGAATGAAGAGGGTGAAGTCGGTCAAAGGGTTGCCACTCTTTGTGGCGTGTGATGATCATGCAACAAAGAAAGAGGTAGACCTAGAGGTAGAGGAGCAACAGCAGCCGCCTCGCACGTAGCTGGCTAGGCACCTGGCCTCACACAGACTCGATGCGACGCCGAAGTATTCTCATGACAGTCATCTTCAGCCTTGAGATAGTGATGAATTGTGAGTACAGTATTCCAGCAGCAAGCAGCCTGAGCGGCTTACAACAGCCTGGAACATCCTAGAACATGATCTACATATGATTTATAAACTTTGAAGTTTTGAAGTGAAATGAAATTTGAAGTCTGATTTTCTACTCTAGTTTATACCATGGTTCACAGTAGTCCATAGGTTATAAAATAAAAAATTTGAAATTTATATTTAAAGTTTTTATCATTTGATTTTTTAATTTTTTTTTTTCTAGTTTTTTTTTGTTTTATTCAAGTTTCTAGTCAACTTTTGAAGTTTTTAAAGATGGAAAAGAATAGAAAAAAACTGAAAAAACTCATTATCAAGTTAAACATTAAGCGAAAGCTTCTCATCCTAATAAAGTTTGTGGGCTAGTTTGTAGGCGGATTAGGATTCGGACTTTAAATTCTAACTTTATATATCTTAGTCTACACCATACCTAACATATGATCTAGCACATGATATTGACTTGGTTGGTACGGTTACACCGTTACCTATGGTTACTTAGACCATTACAATGTTACGCAACTTTCAGAGTCAAACAGCCTAAGTGGTAAAACGGCCACTCTAGCGGGCATTGGAAGTGTATTGAAACTCTAGATTAAAACTAGTTACAAACAAAATTATAAATGAAAATGTTGATCATTGCTCTTTGAGTCTTAGTTTTGATTAGTTTTGATTCTATTGCGGTGTCTGCAGAAAGAGAGAACAAAGAAATGATATGCAGAAAGTCGATCGAAAACAATTTTGGTAAGAAAACGTGACCGAGGTAGAAGAGAAACTACCTTCTTCTTCAAGGGAAGGTCGCCTGCCAAAACCTTACCAAGCTTCATCGGCTCCTCCCCTTCTGTCCCCCCTACCTAACCCGCTTCCCCCCCCATCATGCCATGCAGTCTGGCTTTGAATTCTCTCTGAAAGACAGTGTAAGACACTTTGCAATCGGTCATTGACCCTGGCTGTGAAAATGTGCTTCCCTTCTTGCCAATCTTCGTCAATTCCTGAACCAGAATTTCGAACTCCTCTCTGCTTTTGACCTGACTGAACAGGCTGCCGCCAACTTGAAGCCGTGTAAAAGATCCCGCCTTCACATCATGCTGGCTGTCTAACCACTCGAGATTATACTGCCCATAGTCCTCGCCCTTTCTCAGAGCTGACAGTGTATGGCGCATTCACATATAAATATGTGAATACATATAATCCCTAACAGATGCATCAGGTAGATAAAATTCAGGAGTGTGACACTTTACCAGACTGACCAGAGCATGGAGCCTCTGTGACCTGTTCCAGATTGATCATGGCCCAGAACAAGAAAGAGTGCTCAAATTGAATGGCGGAAAGGAAAAACCCCATTTCGTGCAGCAAACCTGCATCAGACATCAAGATCATCAACTGTCCGCACAAAAAAGTGAGCTACAGAGAGAGTGGCACAACTATATAGAATGGACCAGTTACCCTCAAGAAGTGCTGTCTATAGCTTACAAGGGGTCTTTTATATCGCTCGAAGCACGTCGAATGGCTTCAACTTGCAAGCATGACGTCGTGATCAAATATAGATTGGGAGTTTTACCCTTCTTCAGCTGTCCCTCATCAAAATTACTTGAATGAATGAATGAATGAGTTGACTAAGCTGGCAGAGCCTAGCTCCTAGTAGTCCATGCATGCAAGTCCGAGTCTTATCAATTTTCTAGCTCTAATAAGAAACTGTAGACTAAACAAAACTCAGATTCGGACAGTGAATGAGAGATTGAAGAGATGACTGAAGAGAAAAGATGGAAGAATCAGCTTGCAACTTAACTACAGAGCAAATTAAAGTGAATCGCATTGCAAAAGGAAAAATAAAAGGCTGGAAAACCAAAAATATGACCAATTACCACTTGAGATCATGACCATGATACCCTAATTCTGTTTTCCCCTTCTTCTCCCCTCTCCTCAAACACATGACTTCAAACTTCTAGGGACTTCAAAACAATCATTGCCAATTGCACACCAAATCTTATGTGAAAGCCTGTATGCTTCGAACCGTCCAGCAGAAGTCTATGCGAAGCAGTCATCAGTCCTCATGCATTCCGTATAGTCTGAAAATGACCCAATTAAAAAGTCTGTGTCGATCTTCTTCTAGCATTGAAATCCTTTCCCCATCCTATGCACTTTATGGAACAACGTGGACCCTGAACGCCGGCCATGACAGGGCGAACCCGCCAGACACTCGCTCACGGGCGTAAGGCCTGCATGGAGGAGAGGAGAGGAGGAACACAGGAGCGAGTTCACACCTGCCTTGAGAAGCTTGTGCATGCGCGCTAGCATGCACGCATGAGCATCGAAAGTAGACAGGCGGCTCACATGCTCTCGTGCCCAACATGCACGGAGAAGGGCGCATAATTCAGAGTGGAATTGAAAGGGGAAAGAGCTGAAAGGAGAAAGGTCCAGCGAGGGACAAAAATTCTCATCATTCATGAGAGCATGCTCACTCTCTGCTGTACTCATTTCCCCCCCGTAGAGCCTCTGCATTGCTTCTGTCTAAAAGGGCTGTATGGCAGGTCAAAATCCTTCAGAGCAAAAGTGTTCTTACACAGATGTCCACTTTTGTTGTGAGTGCCTCCCCTGTAAACATTTCGGGGGGCATGGCGTCACGGCATCCCCTCCTCCCCCAGGCCTCCTCCTCTTCCCCCCCAATCCCCAAAGCTTCTCTGAAGTCGATGATAATGGCCGGCTTCCTTCTATCACGTTCTAAATCGCTGCCGGCTTCTCTGCGCAGGTCAACAAGTAGTTTCCGCGTTGAAGGCACCCAGTCGCCTTCGAAGAGTGCAGGATCATTTCAACAACTGTACGTGCAAACATGTCAGGAAGGAGAATAGGACAGACGGAAAAGAAAGAATCTTGAACAAAGAGAAAGAGAACAACAATTTTGTTGGATCTCGAAAGAGCCAAGGCCCGGTTTGTTGCCATTGCACTCACCGATAATGTTTGGCCACGTCCTGTGGGGAAGGGGGGGGAATATGCTACGAAGCTTGATTCAGTTTGGTTCGTTCCATTCGAAGTCGAGACCATTCTGCCTGGAGACAATCTGGAGGTTGTTTTACCTACTGGGAGCAGGAAGCACCCTATCATTCACACATCGTTGTGCAAGCCTTACCGTCAGCCGAGTGGGGAGGCTCGCCCCCCGTCTATCCGTATGCCCGCTTGGGCCGAGGAGGAGTATGAAGTCGAGAAAATCCTTGCCGTCCAAGGGAGGGGCAAGGCTAAGCAGTACAAGGTTCTCTGGAGGGGATATCCATTGGAAGACGCATCATGGGAGCCCCTGTCGTCATTGAAGAATGTAAAATAAGTGATTGCCAATTTCTATGCTGTGGCCTGAGTGAGGCATACAGGCTATAGGGGGGGGGGGGGGCACGTTACGTTGTGGCTTGTACGGCGACTTGATCACCCGCCAAACTTGCTAGAACTGGGACTGGGAAACTAACTTCGCAATACTAAGCCCGGCCGGCATTAATTAAGTGCACTAAGAGAATTAAGTGACAGACTGACAATATAGAGAAAGAAATAATAGACTTACAATACAGAAATAAATAGAAGCATGCCGTACAGTCTTCGTCTACCTGTATCGCTTGAATGGAGTCCTTGGAAGTGAACTCTGACTGACAGACTTAAGGAGGTAAGGTATGATAAGTCTCTAACTAGACTACGTTCTTAGTCTAGGAGGAAATCTGACGCTAAGGTGCTACTGGGTACTATTGGGTCTTGTCTTCAGAAAAACCCGGAAAAACCGCCCCCCGCCACCATGTCGGCGCGGGGACCGAACGCGTACACGTACATGCATGCATGGGTTACCCAAATGTTGAGCCGCGCCGCCACGGCTCATATGAAAACAACACAAATTAATTGCATGGGGGGGCTCGGCTTCGGCGGGCCATTCTCCAGCGATCCTCTGACAAAATGCACCAACCATCCCCTCAGATGCATGAAAAAGCCAGTTTCTGTTTCAGCCTAACAGCTGCAGAAGTGGAAACATTGTAAAGCGTGGGGTCCAGGTTGGGGTTTTCAATTGCGGTTCAATTGTTCCACGGGCCAGACGTCTTCAAGGTAGCTTGGCAGCGCGTTCATCTGTTAGGAGCCTTCTCGGCGGGCGAGGGACCGCCAAACCCAGGTCACCTCTTCCGTTTGTGTATTGTGTAGAGAAATCCGCTGACTTGATCGGCAGCCTCTTCCATCAGGAAGTCCAACTCTTCAGAATGCCGGACGACTACGCGAATGTTGTTCGGAAAAGTCTGAAGTTGAAGAAGACAGGTGGTATCGAGAAGAAGAAGAAAAAGAAGGACAAGGACAAGAAAAAGGATGAGAGAGAGAAGGAACATGCCAAGGATGAAGTCCACAAGGTGAAACAGAGGGAGGAGCAGGAGGGAGGAAAGGAAACAGAGGAGACACAACAGGGGGCAGGAGCTGCCAGTTCGTCTTCCTCTTCATCCACCCTTACGACTGCCCAGAAAGCCTTCAAGATGGCTCAGGAGAAGAGGGTACAGCAGAGAGTGGATAACGCTCTCGAGCTCACACACAGGCAGAGGATGGAGAGGTTCAATGAACATCTGGCTTCTCTGTCTGAACACTTTGATACTCCCAAAATCGCAGGATAGGGGAAGAAGAAGAAATCGATCGATCAGTCAACTCCTCTCCATGTTTGTTCCGCTCGCTACTCTCTGCGTTTCTCTTCGATGGATCTTTCTCGATCGTCCATCTTCCGCCTGCATTCGTTCTGCCTGCTCCAAGCAACCGACCGAAAAGCAGCGGAACAGCCGGTGGGTTGGTGTTGGGGTCAGGCACGCCGGTTCATTCAGTCGCCTTCCAGTGTGAAAGGCAGGAGCAGCTTTTCAGTGTTGTGGTCATCTGTAAGGACGCGTCGCTGGCAAGTGAACCTTTGCGTGGACAGACATTTCATCCAACTGCACAACTTCAACGAGGGTCACCCGATGAACAGACACATCCCATCAAGCTTGATGCATGAACCATTTCGAATCATGAGCGATTACCTCTATTGATGCCTGTCTCTCTGGTGTGTGTGTTTTTGTTCTCGCCATGCCTTCTCCCTTTGCTGTTTCTCCATTCGCTTCGGAATAGCTGAGGCTCCTTGCTCGCACTTGGCTGCCCCACTATTCACCTGAGTCGCGTTTCTCTCTCCCTCTCTTCCCACCTTCACGAGTGTGTCTTCGCAGTGACCCTTTTTGTTCCGTTACTCTTTGCGCCCCGACCTGCATACCATCCTATACAGTCTCACAGTAGACAGCTCTCCAGTCTCCCCTTCCGCATTTCCCTGGTTGCACTCTCTTGAGGACCTCTCTTCCAGCTGCGAGCTTAAACGTGAGCGTTCGGGCAAATCTGGCAACGGGCTGCAGACGTATCTCTGTTATGCACATGCGGTTGATCTTTGGTGGGTTCATGCGAGTGTTTAGGTGGGTGTGTGACTGTATCTGTGCGTTCGTCTCTCTCTCTCTCTCTCTCTCTCTCTCTCTGTGTGTGTGTGTGTGTGTGTGTGTGTGCGCGCGCGCGCGCGCGCGTATGTGTATACACGCCCTAATATGATGGAGCTGGTTTGGAGCTATCAGCTATAAAAAACTCCAAAATGCGTTTGAAGCTGGGTTCGGAGCTCCGAACCGGACCTTGGAGCATATATGTTATAAACGATTATATGAATCTAGATATGAACGATCTATGAATTTGGAGTTAATATAGGAGGTTTTACTTAACGTTATGTAACGCTACTAGCTAGCTAGACTAAACGTGCTGATCTAGGTGTTGATATTACAGTATTATTACGGACGCTTTAGAGCTTTTTTTTTTTAATTTTTTCTATATGTTAAAAAAAAAATAGAAACGCTATAGTAGAAACGTTTAAAAAATTGGAGAATTATTGATTGATTGATTGATTAAATCAGATTGATTGTAAACTTAGGTTCACCATCATCATTGGCTCATAATTGATTGATTTTGATTGATTGATTGAATTAGGCATCTAGCGTNCCCTCTCTCTCTCTCTCTCTCTCTCTCTCTCTCCCCTTCCCTCTCTCTCTCTCTCTCTCTCTCTCTCTCTCTCTCTCTCCCCTTCCCTCCCTCCCTGTCTCTCTCTCTCTCTCTCTCTCTCTCTCTCTCTCTCTCTCTGTGTGTGTGTGTGTGTGTATGTGTGTGTGTGCGTCTCTCTCTCTCTCTCTCTCTCTCTCTCTCTCTCTCTCTCTGTGTGTGTGTGTGTGTGTGTGTGTGTGCGCGCGCGCGCGCGCGCGTATGTGTATACACGCCCTAATATGATGGAGCTGGTTTGGAGCTATCAGCTATAAAAAACTCCAAAATGCGTTTGAAGCTGGGTTCGGAGCTCCGAACCGGACCTTGGAGCATATATGTTATAAACGATTATATGAATCTAGATATGAACGATCTATGAATTTGGAGTTAATATAGGAGGTTTTACTTAACGTTATGTAACGCTACTAGCTAGCTAGACTAAACGTGCTGATCTAGGTGTTGATATTACAGTATTATTACGGACGCTTTAGAGCTTTTTTTTTTTAATTTTTTCTATATGTTAAAAAAAAAATAGAAACGCTATAGTAGAAACGTTTAAAAAATTGGAGAATTATTGATTGATTGATTGATTAAATCAGATTGATTGTAAACTTAGGTTCACCATCATCATTGGCTCATAATTGATTGATTTTGATTGATTGATTGAATTAGGCATCTAGCGTTCGGCAGCTTTTTAGCATTTAGCGGCAACGCGCGACGCAGTTTTGTTTCTATAGGATTAGGATAAGGATAAGTAGAACATCAAAGATATGCCCGGCACCATGTTAGTACGTGTTTTCCCTTTTCTTTCATATAATTTTTCTCCACGGCTCGATCGACCCGCCTTTCTCTTCATGTCAGAAGGTTTTATAGCTCTGTCAAGTCCTCCTGGCAAGAAGCAACAGCGAAAAGACAGTCTGGTGGATTCTTGTCTTATAATGGATATGGAGTGTATGCCTAGGTGTATGCATGAGACAAAAGGATAGGAAAACAGCACCAGGAGGGCAATCGAAGCAACACAGGCACCCGTCGGACAGTCTAACAAGAAGAGGAGCGAAACCTCTATTTAAATATCATCCAGCAACAGACCAACATGCGCGCTCACCGGTCTCCTTCTCCCTGCTTGACATTGATCAAAGTCAACTTTCCCTTTCTCATCCTTTCTCTCCCCAAATACATCAATCGGCATTCGAAGCAGCTAGGCATCATTCATCCGACGCACGTCTGATCCAAAACAGACACACATGAAGGAAGGAAGGAAGGAAGGAAGGAAGGAAGGGAGGGAGGAACGAACCTCGCACATCGGAGAAGAGTGTGAGGAAGTACAGATTGAGAGAGGGTGTCAGTCGGCTTCTCTTCTTTTCTATTTTTTACCCCCAGTCCCTTAATTCACGTTCAGTCCCGCTTGTTGCAGACTGTCCGTTCTTCGACAGAGATGAGTGGAAGGGAGTGAAGCCTGGCTGTTGCTGACCAAGAGACAGACAAACAGACAGGCAGACACCTGGACGACCACACTGCACCGCAGTGTCCAGAAGAAACTTGAAAGAAGGAAAAGAAAAGCCGAGATCGAGGAATCAAGAAAAAGAAAGGAACGAAGACGTCAAGGAGAAGGAAACACAGAACACCGATCGATGCATAACTGCATCCCTCTTTCTCATACCTGAGCAGACAAAAAAAGAAGCAGCGCTGTACAGATGCCTTCCAGATCGGTCTCTTTCCCTCTTCCCTCCGTACCTCCTTTCCTTTCTTCCTCTGCGTTTGCTTGGTCCGCCCTTACGCTTAAATGGCAGGCTCGATGCCGCCTTTCTTTTCTTTTGTGGAACTCTGGCCGGGCTTCTTCTCTTTCTCCCTTCCCTTGTTGTCCTCACTTCTCCTTCACTTCCCTCCGCGCTTCCACAAGCACTCCTCCGCTCTAGACCCCCCCCCCCCCCCCCCCCCC
>JAHBMJ010001476.1:9526-30154 GCA_018398765.1 Chromera velia
ACGGGGTTGCTTCCAGTCAGTGTGACTGGAGGGGTCCCGCGCCCATCTTCCCTGCGTGGAAGTTCGGCTGTAGAGTCGAATATGCAGTGGGTGGGGGCTGCCTCTCTGTCTCCACGCCCTTCCCTCATCCACCCAGCCAGTCACTAGATGGCACTTTCTCCAATTAAGCAAAGACCAAGTGCAAAGACTGCTTTGTTGGCCTTTTCGACGGCTACTGCGTCCCTTTTTCCTTTTCCTTTCACGCCTACCTCCTCGGAAAATTGCAATGGAAATCCCTTCCCACCCCTTCGTCTCTCTTTTCCTTCGCCCAGCCCACCCCTAACTCACCAATTAAAGTCTGTGCGACGCCCACCTGGCGTGGAAGATGTGCGTGGGACCCGCACAGATCGTGGCTTCACTACACTGTTTCTGAACTAGTAATGCAGCTCACTGTTCGCCGCGGCCTGTTCTTGAATCATAAGTTGAATATATCTCCATTCAGGACAGAGTTTACGAAAAAGTGCACGGAGTGAAGAAACCATCTCCCAGAGTTCCAGTTGTTTTAATCGATCGCAAGCTGCCGTACTTTTTATAAAAATATTTATGTGCATGATCAATTTAAATGATTTCAGTATATTTTTAGTAGAAACATTAGCACGAATATGAAACAAACTAGGACATAGGATAGGATTAATGTCTAGAGGATTGGCTTCCTGCCCCAATGCCGAGCGCTCGACGTGTATTAAAATGTATGTTAGGATAGGATAAGATAGGATCTAGGATAGGATTAATGTTCCTATAGTAATGTCTAGAGGATTGGCCTCTAGCCTTAATGTCAAACGTTTGTAGATCTAACTTTTGAAGTATATGCTAGCTGATTTTACTTACGTAACATTCCTATAGCATTCCTAAGATGATTCCTGGCCTTCCATCCTAGTTTCTATTTTTTCTAACAAATGTTCAGGATTTATCAGGATTCTACGCCTTCATGCGCATGCAGTCAAAACTGCGGCGGTACGTACGTCCGCCCGCGATGCACACGCCAGACGTCCGGGGGCGGACCGGCCGCGGAACCATGCACGCGGCCCGTGCATGCATGCATGCGGCCGCTTTTCGTGCGCGCGGAATCATGCATCTTTCGATCGATTCGCGATCGATCGATCGATCGACATTTAGGACATCGCAGAGGTCGATGTGTGCTTCTCCGGGGGGAGTTGTCCCTCAGAAAATTTAACCTGTATGCTGTACACTAACTGTGTTTGATGATTTTAACGCAACGAGACGTGACAGCTCCATAGCTGATCAAATTTCTAGGAGTTCAAGGAGAGGAAGAGAGACAGAAGGGACAACAAACTTTGACTCAAGAGCGAACACTCGTGCCAGCATGTCGAGCTTGAAACTCCTTCCAGGAGCTTCCACGTCGATGTCCCTGACTCCAGGAGGAAATGCGAGGAATGAACCTGTGATACTGCGGCAGGGACACCTAATCAAAAGGGGGAACTTTGGCCTGCGTCAGTCTGCAAAAACAGGGTATATACATGTGCATGTCCCTCCGTCCATCCATCTTTCCTTCCTTGCAAGCCGTATCGTTCTTTTAGAGCTCATTCTACGCAACCTCTCTCCTCCTGCACACCGTGTCTGTGTGTGCCTGCTTGTGTGCAGGACGGTGGGTGCGCAGGGCGGTTGTGATCGCTGATACATTCTTTCTCTACTGCAAGGAAGGCCAGAATCCGTTGCAGAAAGAGAAGAGTGCGCAGGAATCAAGAGGAGAAATGGAAATCACCACACAGACTGCGGTCTGGCGTCCCTCCTCTTTCAGGAGTCAGTCGGTCCATCAGGCAAACTGGTTCTGCTCCTTCCTCTTTCGATGAACGCTCCGATCACTCCAAAGATGCATGTATGTAAGGTGATCTATTTGACTGACCTTTGTTCTCTGAAAGGCCCACAACCCTGTGCATTTGTAGATTCATCCCATCTCTTGCGCATCAAAATTTTTGCTTGGGGGATTGTGTTTTACTGCAGCTCGGCAGCACTGCCTGTTTGTGTACAACATGGCGGGAGCGGAAGAGAAAGAGGGGGAGGACCAGACTGAGCGGCAAACGGAGGGCGGGGAGGGAAATACAATGGAGGGGGGAGAGGACGCTCAGTACGAGACAACGAAAGAACAGAGTCAGCTGTATAATTGGATGAGAAAATCAGCCATGCTGTCGTTATTCTACCCCATTTCTGTTTGTTTTTCTTTCCTCTAGATGCGTCTGCCCTTCGTCTCACTCCATCACTTGAAAAGAACTCTCTGACAACCCCGTCTGGCAGAGGAGGAAATGTAAACTATTGATATGGACTGTGGGACAACGAAAAGAGTCTGCGTAGTTCCGATCTGTCATTTCCATGTGACTATTGGTGCAAAATCGGGCACACAGGTTTCTGTCCTGTGATCGCTGTGAAGGTTTAAGCGGACAGTACAAAATTTGTGCGTGCGTGCGTGTGTGTATGCATGTAATTGATCGTTCTCGCAGTGGTGCCCTTCGAGGGATGCGAAGAAGCGTTCTGGAAGGCCAAGGATCCGAAGTTCATTCTGCAGGTCCGTTGGTTGTATGGTCAGAGGAGGGATGTTCTGGGGAAGGGGGGGGGGGATCGAGCGTCACTTCGCGGTCTTATGGTAGCAGGCGGTGTCTCTGGCTTCTTCCGTCACTGGGCGCTCGGTTTGTCTAGTGTCAGGGTACTTTCAGTCGGTGCATGTGATGTCGGGAATGAAAGAGATCAAGCAGGCGCACACAGAGTGCCGCATAAGGGACTAGTCAACAAGGGGGGGAACGTGTGGGCAAGTCGGGCAGCGTCCGTGATCACATCTGTGAAGGCGACGAACTAAAGGGGTTGGTGAGTAAGTTAGTAAGCGGGTCCATGAGAGTGACGTGATGTCCTCATGACTACTCAGCACACCCTCTTTCTGTCCCCCCTCTCCCCCCCCATACGACTGACTCCTTCAGGCAGAGGATGAGGCAGATTGCGACGCCTGGCTTCGGGCCATTTCCAGAGCTCGGGAGATCGCGTTGGAGATTTCTGTAAATCCAGACTGTGAGGCAGCATGGAGAAAGAACAGGCGGGTGGAGAACAAGAGACGGTCCCAGCTTCTCTCTGCAACACAGAGCCTGAATCCCCAAATGAGATTGAGTGTACGTCAGCAGCCTAGCTGTGAGGGACTAGTGGGACTGTTTTGGTGTTGGTATGTTAATTCTTTCTTTCTGCTGTGGCTTGGCTGTACCTTGTCACAAAATCGAGTTGTGTTTGTGTAGAGATGATTGTGAATCAGAAAAAAAGCGAAACCCATTGGAAGAGTGAAAGTAAAGAGCAAAGACCATAGCACGAGAAGTTGTCATTTCCTTCCGATCCGCACACCTGCTGTCTGCCTCGTAGATTTTCTGCTTCGTAACCTTTTGTTTGTCTACAGTGTGGACATGTGTCCGCATACCTTTTCTCTTCTGTCTTTAACTTCTTCCAACGAAACGATGTGAACGTCCTTCTTTTTGCATATCCGCCAATTGAATGCACCTCTTTCCTTCCACATCCTCCTCCTTTCTTCTGTTGTGAGGGGTCCAGCCAGTGCTGACTCAAGGAAGCCAAAAGACAATTGAATAAATCTGCAGGCCTCTCAACGCTCTCTGGCAACAGACTATGCAGAGGTCGGTGTCAAATGTGTGTGGAGAGAATTAACACAATTAATGTGATTGCATGTGCGGACGCCGCGTACCAAGGAGAGGAGTCGGGGGGACTTCTGTGAAGAAAACGTCGTCGCTCTTGATGAGAAACAATTCATCAGCCTGCTTCGGTCTCATTTGACCAAAGTGACTCTTCCCTATACGTGTCACTTCCTTCTGTTTTTTCTCCCAATGTCTGTCGTTCTGCATAGACAAAATAAATGTCCTCTGCGAACGCTTCTCATGCAGGTCGGGAGTTTTTCTGCTGCTCAGATGATCTTCTCAGACGACGGGGAGGGCGAGGGGGAGGAATCGGTTGCGGCGACAGAGGCAGAAATCGAGAGAGTTAAGGAGGTTCTGTCGGACGTCGTTATCTTTAGAGAGGGCACGCTGCTCAAAAGGGGCAATGCAGGACTACGTCAGTCAACTGTCGTATTTTCTCTCGGAGGAGTTGCGATGCTTTTTTTATACTGATTTGTTGAATGAGGAGGTGTGGAGACGGTTTGTTTTGTCGTTTTTTTCCGTGATAACGTCTTGTGTGATCGGTTTTCGTTTTCCTTTCGTTGCCTGCCCCACTCATCCAGTAAGTAACCTCTGAATCGAGCTGCCAGTGGCCCTTGGTGTCCCGGAATTTGTTGGGAAGCCAGCAAGAAGAATCCTCTCAGTGCATGAGCCCTCGCGGTTTTTATCTGCTTCGCTCTCACAAGTCCTGCCCCCCTTTATTGCGTGCAGAGAGATGGGTAGAGAGGGCAGTCGTTGTCGTGGATGCCTCTCTGCGGTCAGTCAGTCAGTCAGTCTGTCTGTCAGTCAGCTAGTTGCTTAGTCACCTTGTCAGCGAGGTCGACATGTAGTCACTTGGTCAATCAGTCGTCACTCGGTCGCTGAGATTGATGGGGAGAAAAGATGTGCGCAAGGCAGTTTGCATTTGTAGGGCCCGACGATTGATTACGGGGAGTGTTCTCTCTCTGTTTCCGTCTCCAGCTGCAGTGAAGGGGTCACAGTTAAAAAATAGGTATGAAGGACTCAATGGCTTCTCTCAAGATGGAGAGAATGCGTCTGCAGCTGTGTGAGGGTGTACTGGTGCACTTAATGGCAGAGTCTATATTCAAGTGGGGATTCACACATGGGGTGTCTCGGTTTATATAATGATTGATTGATTGGTGTTGCCATGGCATGAAATGTGATCGCAGATACGGCAAGGACGCGAGCGTGATGAAGGAGGAATTGGCCTTTTTGGAGTCAGAGGCAAGGGGGAAGATGGACGTGACAGACAGCACTGCCGTCTTCTGCCCAGAGGAATTCAAAGGTGGGCATATTCTCTTAATTGTCGTTTTTCGAAATCGGGATTCTTCATGCAAGAATTAAGTGTGGATGGTGTGTCTGTCTCACTCTCTCTCTCCGGACCTGGATTGTTGTCTGTCCCCTTCCCTCCCTCTCTCGATTCTAGGACCAATATCAGGATGTCAACCCTTCACGAACAGCGCTTGTTCTCTCTCCTTCCCTTTGCCTGTGCCATTCTGCGCGCAGGACGCGAGAACGTGTTTCTGGTCTACAACGCCGGGGACCCTGCAGAGGCCGAGTCCCCCTCCGAGACGGGATTCGACAGAGCGTTGGACCCAAAATTTATCTTCCAGGCACGGGACGGAGAGGACAGGGAGAGCTGGGTGAAGGCAATCGGTCAGTCGATGCATGGGAAGGAGGAAGTCGTGGAGGGTGGAGGTGTCATTCATGTGCATGTTCTCTTTTCTTGGAGCTGGCAGGAGTCTGTTTTCTGCTTTTGAAAGAAGTTGAGGAGTTTCTGTGCATTTCCCGTGTCGTCAGGTTGGTCTGGAAGAGAGGTCAGTTCTTTGAGTGAAACACCCACCTGATTGCACTCACACTCTTTCCCACTTTTCTGCAGGCGAGTCGAAGCTGCTTGTGGTCGCAGCAGCGCAGGACGCCACACACCCTCTCCACGCGAGGAAGCTGGTCCTGTGGTCCCCCCACCTGGAGACTCTGGTGCATTTCCAGAAGTCCAGTTCTAGACTCAACTCAGAGAATGCGTCAAACGTCGGTGGAGGCAGCCACGGGGCCTCTGCAGCGTCTGGAGCGCCCAGCCTTCAGTTCCCCTTGGAGGTTCCGTCAGGCACTTCACTCACAGGGGCGTACGCGAATCCCCCCACAAGCGGGTCCCTGTCGTCCTCTGGGGATAGTTGGGTTCAACTAGGGGACTCGGGGTCCATTCCGCAGGAGCAAGGAAAAGCATCTCGGAGTTCCCAGGAGACGCCAGGCTCCGCAGTTTCAGTTCTCCCTGAGGGTGTGTCCTCGTCTGCCTCCGCTGCTCCCCAGGTTCCCATTGAAGGGGGCAGTGGCCAAGCTGCTATGCGCACTTCCGTTGAGGGGGTGGAGGTAGTGCCCAATCCTCCTTCCGCTTTCGTCTCTCCAGTCGCAGAGGTTGCGGAAGAGGGGAAGAGCCAGGGGAGAGACGAGCGGGCAGAGGATGAAGATGAGGATGATGAGGGTCAGCGTGGTGCAGACTTGACCGTCAATGCAGAGGGCACATGCGCTGCAGATTCAGCCCGGGAGGTTGGGGGAGACGCTACGGGGTCCCCAGGGGAGATGGTCGCCTCAGCAGCAGTAGATAAGAGTGCCCCCATTCCCCCAGAGACCCCCGCAAGGAGCGGATCTATGTCATCCTCAGGGGAGAGCTGGCTGCAAGTAGATGAATCTGAGTCAATGGAAAATGCAGCGCTTGAAACCCCCCCCCAAGTCCCTGAGGAGGCTCATGAAGGACCAACCGATCCTGCTCCTGAGTCTGCGAGTACAGCTCCAAAGTCTCCTGCTGACAATCAACCTCACTCAACAGGTCTTCCTTCCCCTTGTCCCCCTGTGGGGGCACTAGCACCAGCAGACTCCCTTTCTCTTTCTCGGACTTCATCTACAGACGCTATGAAGAACCCCAGAAGTCAGGCGAGAGCTGAGGAGAGAGCGGAGAGGCTTCCGTCTGATGTGAAAGGTGACACAGAGAGTGCAGGTGCTGCCGGTGTTGTCAGAGGGGTCGATAGAGAGAGCGAGAGTCAGACAGAAGAGGAGGCAGCAGCAGACCCCCAGAGCGTTCAGATCTCAACAGAGAAGTCTGCAAGTGCTTTGGTCCCAGGTGCTTATCCGAATCCAGGGGCGGGTGGGTCTCTGTCTTCCTCAGGGCTGAGCTGGGTTGAACTTGAGGAGAGTGACCAAGCAGAAGGGGTCACTGAGACTGCGGGTGCAATTCCAACTGAGTCTGCAAATCAGTCCGCGTGTCTAGCTCCAGAGTCTGCAACCGACAGTCAACGCCTTGAGGCAGAGGTTCCTCTCCCCTCTTCTTCTTCTTCTGGTACTGCAGAAGAGTCCGACTCTCCCTTCCCTTCTGCATCTGCAGACGGTTTGCAGAAGAAGCCTGCGAATGAGGAGGCAGACGAAGAGGGAGGGGAGATTGAGCTGTCTGGGGGGGAAGGTGTTGCATCCGTGGGCAAAGACGCTGAGGGTACGGGTGTGACAGGTGTGGTGAAGGACTTTTGGGGAGAGATCCAAAGTCCAAAGAAAGAGACGGCAGAAGCAGCACCTGAGAGCCCCAAGATTTCCCCAGAGACCCCCCCAGCTGCTTCACTTGCAGGGGCGCCCGCAGACCCACACCCCAGTGGGTCACTGTCTTCTTCAGGCCAGAGTTGGGTTGAGCTAGGGGACTCAGGGCCAATGTCCCAGAAGCACCTAGAGGCGTCACCGCGTTCCACCGAGAAGGAAAGTGCACTTCCAAGCGTGGCAGGTACAGGTCATGATCAAAACCCTCCGCACGAACCGTCCGCCAACTATCAAAGCAATACAGCCGAACTCGCTTCCCTTTCTGCTCCTGTTCATGCGCCGGTGGCACCAGCAAGCTCCCCGTCTCCGTCTCCTTTCCCATCTGGAGACAATGCCAAGAGTCTTCTCAGTGGAGACGAAAGTCGGAAACGGGAACACGTCTTCCCACCCGAGTTGTCCGTTGCCCCAGGGCTGGACACAGCCACTGTGACAGGGGTCCGAGATGCTTCGGGTGCTGAAACAAAGGGTGGGCTAGAGAGTGGGAGGCCGACTGGAGAGACACCAGCAGCGCCCCAGAATCAGACTCCCACGGGCACCGCCCTAGCAGGTCTTCATGCCAATCCACAACTTAGCGGATCCCTGGCTTCATCTGGAGAGAGTTGGGTCCAGCTGGAAGAAAACGAGTCGACATCACAGGAGCAAGGGGAAGCCTTGCAAAGCATGACAGAGAAGACAGGTGCGGTTGCAGTCCCCGCTCCTGCACCGTCCTCCGAGTCTGCCTTTGTGTCAGCCCTCCCACTGGCAGCCTCCAAGTCCCCTGCCGACGCTCACGAGTGCCACACTCCATCTTCCGCTCCTACAGCTGCAAAAGCGCCAACAGTATCAGCATCCGACCTGACGTCGCCTTCTTCCGCAGATGGCGTGAAAAAGACGATGAGTCAAGAGGGGGGTGAGAGAACAGGGCAGGCTTCGCAGTTCGAGAGTGAAAGAGCTGCAGGTCCCGCCGAGGAGGGTAAGGCACAATGTACAAGTGAGATTTCACGAGCAGTCCCCTCCCTCGCATACGCGCATGCCAATCCGCAAGTTAGCGGGTCTCTGGCTTCATCTGGAGAGAGTTGGGTCCAGCTGGAGGAGTCTGGATCAACCCCAGACGGGACGCATGATGTCTCCGTCAGTCCCACAGAGAACGTTGGTGTGGTGCCGGACTTGGTTGCTTCTGTGTCAGTCGAGTCCCCCCCTCTGCCGGCCTCCGAGTCCCCAGCCGTGCCCCCAGAAGGCCATGCTAACTTTGCCTCTTCGCTAGAGGGGGCAGTAGGCGCAGCAGCCTCCCGGTCTCCTTCTCCATCCGCAGAGGCTGCAAAAGAGACTCTGTGTCCGAAGGAAAACGGGGAACGAGGGGATGGGCCCATGTCTGAGGCTGACAGCGGTCTGATGGACCAGAAGAGTGAGGAAGGCCAAGAGATCCACCCTCAAAAGAATCTGCAAGAACATACATCTCTCTCTGACCCAGATGATGCCATGGCCACCTCCCGATCTGGAGAGGCATTTTCCAAATTGGAAATGAAGAACAGCAGCGGCACAAAAGACAGTCGAGAGAAAAGGGAGGTAGGGGATGGAAGGTTGATGGCTTCCGAAGTTGGAGCAGAAGAGGACAAGCTTCACCGCACAAAGATCTGCGACACAGTAGCAGACGATGAAGCGCAAAAGCCAAGTGAAACGGTGAAGCCCACTGACTCCCACCCTCACTCTGCCACCCAGTCACCTCTTACCGGCGTTCCCCTTGCTCCTGCCGACTCTGCAGTGGGCCCTCAGGGCAGTACGCGTGTGGGTGAGACCTTCAGCCCCTTGCTCCCTGATCCCGAGCCTCCCGCACCCCCTCTCACAGAGCCTCGGCCCGAAGCTGCCGACTCCACACCCACGCCCCTTGCTGCCGTCCCCCCCCCTCAGGACGTTGGTGCATCCTCACTGCGAAGCTCCGAATCCGACCCTCAGGTGAATTCTCAGAAACAACAGAACTCAGAAAAGAAGCCCCAAGCGCCTCCGACAACAGCAAAGGCAACGGCCAAAGCAAAGGCAAAGGCAAAGCACTCGGTTCCAACAAAGATGAAGTCGGGGCCCTCCAAACAGTCTTCAACACTCTCTATGGGAGAAAGAAGTGTGAAGGACAAAGTTCCCTTGCACTCGTCTGGTCTCCAAAAAGATTATGCCTCTCCCCTCGCACTCTCTTCCACAGAAGCTGCAGAAAAGCCCACTCACCCAGGGCCTCAGTCGCCTCAGCCGAAAGCGCTGAGTTCTCGCTCCCCCCTGAGATCTGCCACAGTCAAAGCTGGTCCCAAGGGTGCGACCAAAGTCACCACGACCAAAACCCCTTCAGGAACGCCTGTGCCGATGAGCTCAGTCGCCCCTCTCAGATCCGCTACCGCCAAATTCGGGCCCAGAGGAAGCACCACAAACCCAAAGCCAGCCGCACACAAAGAGTCTGTGCTCTCCGAAGCCCCTCCACTGACAAAGCCCGCAATGACAAAAGCAAAGACGGGCACCCTGACAGCCCCTGTCGGAACAGCCCGTCGTCGTTCCTCTGCCGCCACTGCCGAAGCTCTGAAATCCTCGACGGTGTCTGCCCAGACTCCCAGGGCAGAACCCCCCTCATCTGTCCAAAAAGCCCACAGCAAAAGTGACCATCAATCTCAGGACTTATCCCAAACAGGACCCAAGAACTCAATGTCTCCTATCCGATCCGCAACCGCCATCGCCGGGCCCAAGGGTGCTTCCAAGGAGACAAAGACAGTTGAAAACAAGGAACCTGCAGAAACACCCGTACCGAGAAACTCAATGTCTCCTATCCGATCCGCAACCGCCAAAGCCGGGCCCAAGGGTGCCCCCAAGGAGACAAAGACAGTTGAAAACAAGGAACCTGCAGAAACACCCGTACCGAGAAACTCAATGTCTCCTATCCGATCCGCAACCGCCAAAGGCAAGAACAGGAACAGTGCTGCTCAAACAAAGAGACTCAGCAAAAGCCTGGCTCTGTCCCTGGCCTCTGCAGCATCAAAAGGGACGAAGGCCAAAGTGGAAGTGGAAGGCATCAGGGCACCTATCCCGATCTTTTACGCCCGTCGTCGTTCCTCTATCGGCATCAGCGTGCCCATGCTGGACCGGTCTCTGGGCAGATCCAAACGTTCCTCTGCTGGACCCACTGGCATAGAGAATGCCAATCAGAAGACACCCTTAGCAAAGTCGGCAGCCTCAAATGTATCGGAGGACTTCTCTGCTTCTGCAGACTTGAGACGAAAAAAGAAATCGTCCCTCAAGCAACGTCAACGGAAATCTCACTTGTCGCAGTCTCTCAAAGCGAAGACGACTGCGGCATGGGGAAGTTCCTCATTGCAACATCAACCTGCAGGGGAGGAAGCAGAAGGAGGAAGTTCTGCTGTGCAAGGTGCACAGAAAGCAAAGGGAGATCAATCACTCAGTCAGATGGATGGCAAAAATCCCCGACTTTCTGTTTCGGGTCTTTCTGCCTCGAAAGAGAACAATCAGAACGGACACCACCGAGACCACACAGGTGAGGAGGGAGCTCACAAAGGAAAACCACCCACAGAACCAGTCGAGAAGGAGAAGTGCTCTCCCGAAAAATGCGAAGAGCACTCTCCCTCTTTGAAGTTCCCGCCAGCCCCCGAGAGTCGTGCCTGGGCCCTCCCCACTCTTCAAGATTCGGACGAAGAAGTCGAGCCTGAGAATCCAACAAACACCCAGGATGGGGATGAACGGAAGGGACTTCCAGCGGGGGCATCTGAAGAAAATCAGGCAGACAAGTCTCCCCAGATCCACCAGACAGCCCCGCAACCCCAACTTGAAATTCCTGTGGAACAGTCAGCCACTATCGGAATGGAAGTCCTGGAGCTGGGGGAAAAGGCCTCAGTGCAAAGCCGCCCCCTCCCACAGGGAACTCACCACTCATCAGTACATCCCCAACCAGCCTCCGCTGACAGCCACAGAAACGCACTTTCAAATGGACCCTCTGGACCGACTGTTCCGGTCAATTTTCCCTCCACTCATGCAGTGCATCCTTGCGTCAATGCTCCACCAAGTCAACAGAGAAAGCAGATTCAGACCCCCATGTCTGGCCTGCCCATTCCCTCTCCGAGACTGGCTCCTCCCACCAGGGCCGTTCCCGCTGCTTCCCCCGCCACCACACCCGTACCTTACTACACAAAACAAACTCCAGCCCAGGTGCATGTAGCAGGAGCACAGACACCAAGACCACACTATCAGGTGCTTGCGGCAGCAGCAGCAGGAGTGCACACGCCAAGGCCTGCAGGTCGGAGGCAGCAGGCCGTAGTGCCCTCCCCTCAGTTGAAAGTCTGGACCCCCCGCGCGTTCCCTCACAGCTACCACACACCTCTCGGGCAGCCCTTTGAATTTCCGCCTCCTCTCATGTCCGTAAAGGTTGCTGCTGCTTCCAGGCGAGTCTACGCCCCTCCCCTCCGTCCACAGAACGCATTTCCCTTTCCTGTCCCAGTTCCTCTGTCTCTCCTTCCACCACAACAACAGCAACAGAAACAGCAACCCAACGCTCTTCCCCTCCTTCCATCACAGCAGCATCAACAACAACAGACCCACGGTCCTCCGCCAGTCCCCTCTCTGCAACCCCCCCATGCAGAGACCCTCCTCACTCCCCCAGTGTCCCCAAGACCACGCGCCCACTCAGACCAGCTTCCCCCAGTCACCCTCACCACCCTGTCTCCAGGGCTCGACACAGGACGCCGAACAGTGTCCCGCCCTGCACCTGCACCCGGACATGCACAGACTCAGAACAGAATGAGTCCGACCGTCCCGTCACCGAGGTCACCCCGTGTCCTCATGCACCTCACTCCCCAGTCTCCGGCAACAGGAAAGACATTCGTCATGACTAGCCCACGCCAGGTTACCGCCTCCACTTACCGTGTCGGGGGTGCTGATCACGAGAAGGGTGTTGCATCACCCCTGATGCTACCCGGAAGTCCCCGTCTCCCCCCCCCGCCCAGGAGCGTCACAGTTGTCCGAAAGCCCACGGGGATGCCCTCCCTCTATGAAGGCCATCCCTCCGAAGCAACGCCGCGTCCAGCCAGCACCATCCATGTGCCCCCTCTGCGAGGACACTCCTCAAGCCCCTCACGCCAGGTCCCCTTCGTCTTTTCCCAGCGAACTCAGCCGAGTGAAGAGACACCCACGTCTTCCGCTGCCTGCTGCGCTCTTCTCTGCTGATGATATCGATCAGTGTGAGTGCAGCACGGCATGAAGTGTTCGGCACGCAAGCACTCTCTCCGCCCCCAGAAACATCTCGTGAAACATTCCGCCATCCGTTTGCTGTAATTCTCGGTTTTCGTAGAGGTTTTTCGCGATCGTTGGGCAGCTTGATTCGAATTGAAACTTGAAGTTCGTTTTTTCGATTTGCTCTTGCATTTGTTTTTCGTTGTCCTTTACTCAAGGGACCAGAAGCATAATTGATGTACAAAGTTCTTTATCATCCGCTTTTTAGAACACACGTCCGCTTGATCTGCAAACTTTCCTCTGAAGTTCTGGCTCGCTTCGATCGCAGCGGGTCTGCTTTTATTTTGGAATGGCCTCAGGGTCTCTGTTGCTCCCCTCAAGGTTGATTTCTGCTTGTTGCAGTCATTTTTCGAGGGATGTCAACTGAAAAACGCAAGTCCTCCCGCTCCATGCATTTTTAAATCCGACCTACACGTTTGAGACACTTGAATGCTCTCTCTCGTTTCGATCATGGTCTTCCCACTTTCCGCCTACATCCACTCTCTTCGTCCTCGCCTGATTCCAACCACGAAGCCGTGTCTTGCATGTACTTTGTTCTGAGTCAAACGAAAACGCGTCCTGACTCATTGTGACAATCGATGTGTCTGTCGTCCACTTTGTGTTGCTGAAGAACGCCACGCATCGTCACGTGAACCAATCCGCTCCGCCACTTTATTCTCGTCTGATGCTGGCCTCGTGCATAGACTCAGGCATAGACACGTCGAAACAGAGATCCGATCAAAGCGTCAGTATGTGTACGATCGTTCTTCCACACCATCTAGCAATCCATCGTTGGATACATTGCGTCTGTAAAATTTCGATCAATTTAAGTCATCAATCCCTATCAGCAAGACTGTTTCCACTCTATTTGTCTCGATCTCGATCAGATTCAACCACCCTTTTCTGAGTTTTCTCACCGCTCTAGTCTTAATTTACTTGCACTCTGTTCATTTCATCGACAAACAATGCATTAAATTCGCTTTGCCTTGTTGCCTTGCATGCTTGCACTGATATCGGACCTTAAAGGAATAACTTTGAATTAAGTTGTTATCCTTTTTCATGGTATATACAACGTAGTTGCTATTATTCAGTTAGTAAACATATATCTCATTCCGGATCCCCTTCAAAGCTGTTCCATTACCATATTAATATGATTCTCTTTTGAATAAATTGAATTCTTTCAATTAAGCCGAAGTTTTAGTTAGAATTTTTTGTAGCATCTTATGATTTTAAGATGCTATATATATAGTAGATAAAATATGTAGGCACACTGGCAGCTAATTATACAGCTAATTTCTAGCCTAATAAAGCCCTAATTTGAGCTTTCAAAGCCTTTTAGATCAAAAATATAAACGTTGAAAAGTTATAGAACCTAACTACTAGCCTAGCTACTAGCTAGGAATTTAGTCGAATCTAGACGAGTAGATTCAATAGTTAGATTCAAGTTCTACGGTAACTTCTACTAAAATGTGATTGAAGTTTTTGTTATGTATGCCGCGTCCCCGTATATGAGGGGCGGATCTAGCCTAGTCTATCAAAAGGTTCCGGTTCGTCCCGTCTGTTCTGAATCTAGGAACACTGCTCATTAATCACTTTTACTGCGGTTTATTTCTCAAGCGGCGGCAGAGTAAGACTCATAGAATAATGAAAAGAGCGGAGAGGCAGGGCAAAAACTTTCTCAAAGTTTGTCCCCTTGACAAAGGCTACCCTTTGACGGCGTATATTCCACCTATATATCAAACTAGAAATTCAAGTCGTAGCGTTGTGAAGGTTTGACAAGCAGTTGTGTCAGGATGAAATGAAGTACGCGCGCATAACGTGCGTAGGGCGCATGCATGCATGCTGCATAACCGGGAATTAATTGTGCAGCGTGCAGTCTCAATGAAGACATCCGTTGTTTGTCTTACAGAACAGAGATAGCAAAACTACCCATGCATGACAGAACCTTTACCCGTATATAGGAGCTGATCCCAGCTACGACTAGTTGAGGGCCTATATCCCTACGTGGTAGCGAGAGCCTGAACCGGACTCAGTGGGTTCGCGTCTCTCGTTTCATCGATTGAACATGTGAACAGTCTATCTTCTACTGTGCAAATGCAAAGTTACAGATTAACTTTTGTCGCCTGCACGCAGCCACATCTTGAAGTCTGTAATCAGTAGAGAACTACGTCTTTCTTTTCCCTTGAAAGTTTGTTTCGATGTCCATGCCTGATCACTTCGGGGAGTTCATTCTTGCTGTCGAGAGACTCGAGAAATTTAAGCATGTCTCTTTTCTCAAAGTGCATAAGAACGGTCGATCTCTTCTCAACGAAGGAAAAGAGCTTGCAGAGAAGCTCTTTGTTGCTGCAGGGGGCAACTTAGAGACGCAAGACGAATGAAAAGAATGCACCAAAGTTGATGACGTCTTCGAGGAAGAAAAACAAAAGTGCAGATCGTCTGTCCACGTTGCCATCATCGCAGGTAGATGGAAAGAAAGAGAAGAGCCCGTGCAAAGGAAGTGGGTGGAGGCCTGTGGCGTCCGTTCCTGATGCCCCGCCTAGTCAAGAAGAGTATGTTGAGACAGAAGTGAGTGGTCTGCGTGCTCTGCCCCCAAGAACATTTGTAGGAGCATCAGAGAATGGCAGAGGAGAAGTGAGAGAGACAGAAGACCTGTCTTCATACACTGGTCGACCGACAGACCAGGAGGACGTGAATATGCACCATCCTGCAATTGGAGAGATGCAGCCGGAGATGCAGTCTATGGGTCTGTCTGATTTTCCCCCTGTGATTGCTCCAACCGGGGAACATTTACAGAATGAAGAGGTAGTTCCTATGTTGCTTGGTGTTCTGCACTCCACTTTGCAAATGCAAGAGAAACCAGGGAGAGCCGAAAGGAGGACCGCAAAGCAGCAGAGGAAGAGGGAGAGAAAGAAAGAAGCTAAACACCAAGCACAGTTGTATGCAATCAGACAAACTCGAACGGGGGATCACCAGACGACCCTCGGTGGTTCCCCTCAGAAGGTAGCTGTGTAGACACAGGGGGAGAGCGTTTGTGTGTGCACGGGTTTGTGTAGGGGATCTATAGTGCAGGATGAGATGGGAAGAGCGGCTGTCCTTCAAGGCCGTAAAGAGAGGAAAGAGACGTGAAAAGAGTGGAAGAAGCAAGAGACGCGGAGGGCTGAAATCAAAACAATTTAACAGGAGCAGACAGAGGCGAGGGGTTTTGGCAATCAGTCAGTGCCTCGCCTTAGAGAACCTTTACCAGCTTCGGAGACTGCTCCTCGTAGATTTAGCCCCATTCGCCTCTGTGGATGTGTCAAAATGGGAGGTGTGTAAGAAACAAGGGGGCTTGGGAGTTCCACGCCTCTGCTGAGAAGCATTGCCCCGCCAAGAAAAATCAGCAGCATCCATCAATCCGATTAAGAGCACACACCAAACACACAGCACGAGGGGTATAGAGTGGAAGAATTGCCTCTGTCTGTCCAGGCACTTTTCCAGGAATCTTGGGCACGATATGCTATGGGAATGCCCATTTACTGAGCAAGAGAGTAAGCAGAAGACATCGTGCAGGGAAGAGACAATTGATGGGGGTGCAACGTAGTAAGTGATCATGCAGGCATAGAGACGGCGTGTGTCTCTGTTCAGTTTTGTTACACGACTGTCCGATCTCGTCCGTTTGCATTCGTTCTTTTCGTTTGAACAGTCGTCTTGGCCTGTTTGTCTACCCTGGGAGATCGAATTCTCGCAGTGGTTGTCGTTTGGTTTGATAAGGGAATATCTGTCCGCGTTCGGCAGGAATTTTTTTTTTTCGGTGATCGTTTCAATCGTTGCGTGCCTTTGCTCAGCCGCGGGGCGCGGCGTTGGAGGAAGGGGGCACGGTGTGGGTGAGGAAGGAAAAGAGAAGACGGAAGCAGGTGGCATGCAGTAAGGAGACAGAGCAAAGAGAGGAAGAGAAGAAGAGCTGACAGTGAGTGACGGCCAGAAAGGGAAGACTCTGTTTGCGCAGAATGACGGCTGGAATAAGGCAGACATTCAGATTGATCAGAAAAAGAGAGAGTAAGAGTTGAAGTAGGCAGAGGTGGCTGTATTGGCTATGGATTAGCTAATCAGAGAAACAGTTCATCTCATATACTGCTGTATTCCAGGTTTAAACCCTGTAAACGATTCTTCATCCCGCTTTTCATGTGAGAAAAGAGAGCCTGCTTTGCAATCAGTTGTCATAAGCCTAATCAGCAGCAAAGGCTGGAAGAAGGAGAACATGACTTGAGGTGACTTGCATAGATTCGAGACCGTTCTGTATGGAGGGCCTTAACAAAAATCAAAAAAATTGTATGACAGCCTATGTTTCTAGAAATGATATAAAAAATCTGTTCCATAGTTCTTTTTCTATCGTTACAACGTCTTCTTATACAAAGTTTCAGGTTCTAACTCTTTACTGATTATGAGAACAAGTTTTTTGTGGAAAAGCGCCGGTCTTTTATGCAGAAAGGAGGGTAAAAAGCAACCCACTCGCCCCCGCCGGCATGCATTAAAGTAAAATTTTACAGTAAAGAGATGAAGATTTTTACGATTTATGTAGTAACATATTCTAGTAACGTATTACAGTTTGACAATACAAAAAACATATATAATTCATTAATCCCATATTGAGTCTAAAAATCTACAGATAGTAGAATCTAGGCTCGGATTCAATATATATATATATATATATATATATATTTCTAGGCGATACACAGTGGTAAAAAAAAAAAAAATAGACTTTTCCAGATTTTTTTTTCTTTCTTTTTTTCTACAAAGGATTTCCTAGAGCACCTCTAGGAGCACCTAGAAGAGAGTTGTGAGTTAGATTCATGACAGTCTCAGAATGGAGATGTCAGAGGTGCCGTTACGTTGTGGCTTGTACGGCGACTTGATCACCCGCCAAACTTGCTAGTACTGGGACTGGGAAACTAACTTCGCAATACTAAGCCCGGCCGGCATTAATTAAGTGCACTAAGAGAATTAAGTGATAGACTGACAATACAGAGAAAGAAATAATAGACTTGCAATACAGAAATAAATAGAAGCATGCCGTACAGTCTTCGTCCGTCTGTATCGCTTGAATGGAGTCCTTGGAAGTGAACTCTGAGTGACAGACTTAAGGAGGTAAGGTATGATGAGTCCCTAACTAGACTACGTTCTTAGTCTAGGAGGAAATCTGACGTGGTAGCAGAGCCCCGGTCCTCCGCCTCAAGGAGACCCCGCTCTGCCTCTCAACCGTTGTTTGAAGTGCGGGCAGGATGGATCCGTTTACTATCACTCCTGAGCTCATCCAGCAGCTCATTCAAACTCAACAGCAGCAGCAAGCTGAGATCCAGGCACTGCAGGTCCAAAACGGGCAGTTGACCCAACAGAATCAACAACTGCACCAAGAGCTGATCAACCACCAGCAGACAGTCGGGACAGCACAACAGGGCACCGCGGGGAACAGCCCCCCAGCGGCCGTGAAGTCAAATTTGAAACCCAAAGAGCCGTTCACGTACGCAGGCAGTCGCAAGCAACTCCCAGATTGGCTCCGTACGACAGAAAGATGGCTTCGCTTGTCGCGAGCGTCGGAAGCCGAGAAATGCGAAGCAGCATGTCAGTACCTATCCTGTCCCCTGCAGAGGTGGTACGAGCTCGAAAACCTCCGAACGCCGTTCCAGGGGTGGGAGAATTTCAAAGAGAGGATTGGGAAGAAATTCAAAGACCCAAATGCTCAGACACGTTTGCGAGAGGAAGTCCGAGCGATGAAATGTGGGAACAAGACAGTACAGAAGTACACCGATGACTTCATAGAGAAGGCCATGCAAATTGAGGATGTCACAGAAGCCGACCTGCTGCACGACTACCTCAGGGGATTGCCAACTGACATTCGTCTCGCTGTGAAGCGTCGGGGAGTCACGGAAGTTGAGGCCGTCATGACAGTGGCAGATGAGGAAGACCAATTGATCAGAGGCGAGCGCGCCGATGGGGGCAGGCACGCGGTGCAACAGCGCAACATGGATAGGCCTGCACCGATGGAAATAGATAGATTGTCGCGCTTATACGCGCTGTCGCACGAGCAGGTGCAGAGGCATATCAGAGAAGATAGATGTTTCAACTGCCACCAACAGGGCCACCGGGCGAACAGGTGCCCAAAGTCTAACAACCGTCTCCTCCCCCAGCAGCACCGAAACTTCCCATACCAGTCATTTCAGCAGCAACAACAGCAGCATCGGAATGCCCCTCCCCGTCCTGACAATCGGAATTTCAGGCACATGGGGGTTGGCAACCCTCTCGTGCAACCTCAGGGTCCGGTGGTGCCCTCAGGCCTTGCACCTTCGCCCATGCAGCACCAGCAGATGTGGCAGCCTGCCGCACGCCCAGTCACTGACTTCCCGCCGGGGTTGTGGGGGTCACAACAGCAGAATCAGAATGCAGGCATGCGGAACGGCTACCCGTTTCGCAGATATTACTCCACGAAGACCTCCCGCGCACCGGGGAAGCTTATCCGCTTCCACGGTTGGTTAGCAGGGGTCCCTGTTCGCTGTCTGTACGATCCTGGGGCAGATTCGAACTTCCTTGCCCATTCCGTTGCCGAGTCGAACCGTTTCACTCTCTGGGATCTTGATGAGCCAACCGCATGCAAGGGCGGGTTGAACGGGGGACCGCAGCTTCCGATTTCCCAGGAGGTCAAAGGCCTTCCTCTCTGCATCCAGGGCTTCAGCGCGCCCCTGGATCTCACAGTAGTCGATCTGGACGATGATTACGATGTTGTGTTGGGGATGCCCTTCTGTGAGGAGTACATTCCTATCCCACATTACCGTGAGAAGGCCCTCACGATCCCCGCGTATGAGTCGCCGACCGGGAGAGACTTGCTCCTGCTTGACAGTGAGGAGTACCCGGCGGAAGGGGAGGGGGAGGACTTCTTTAGCCAGAGAGAGCTCCGTTGGCTGATGAAGAGACCCAGTTCCCGTGTGTATCTGTTCCGCCTCGAAGTAGTGCGAAAGGGCGGGGTGAGTGATACGTTGGGGATGCATTCCCTGCAGTCTGCCGGTAAGCCCGGAGACCCACCGCCCCTTTCATCTTTCCCTCCTGACCATCCCATCAATTCTTCGACCTACACGGGATTCTGAAAGCACCTCCAGAGCAAAGAAGTCCCACCCAGCGTCCAACCAGTTCTCGAGAAACATTTTGATCGATTCCCAGACGAGCTCCCGGGTCTCCCGCCCTACCGAAAGATCGAGTGTGAGATCAAGCTCGAGGCAGGGCACTCTCCTCCTGCGAGAGCACCCTACTGACTATCATACGGTCAGCTTGACGAGCTGAGACGGCAGTTGGACTCATACCTCGAGAAAGGGCACATCCGCCCTTCGACAAGTCCATACGCTGCGCCAGTCCTGTTTGTACAGAAGGCAGACGGGACGCAACGGATGTGCATCGACTTCACGGGACTCAATAAGATCACAACCCGCGACAAATTCCCCATTCCTCACCCAGAGGAGCTGCTGAGTCGCCTCCACGGCGCGAAATTTTTCTCGTCTCTGGACTTACGGCAATACTTCCATCAGACAAGGATCAGGGAGGGAGACGAGGAGAAGACGGCGTTCGTCACAAGGTACGGCAGTTTTGAATGGCTGGTGATGCCGTTTGGTTTGTGTAACGCACCTTCCATCAGCATGTGTCTCATCACGGATGTGCTCAGACCACTCCTTGACAAGTGTGTTGTTATGTTTATTGATGATGTTCTTGTTTTCAGCCGCACTCCGGAGGAGCATATCGAGCACATCAACAAGGTCCTTTCCCTTTTGAGAGAACACCAACTCTACGTCAAGGTCTCTAAATGCGCATGGCTTCAGACAGAGGCGAAATTTTTGGGGTTGGTGGTTGATGAGAAGGGGGTCAAACCAAGCCATGAGAAAATGCAAGGGCTCACTGAGTTCGCACAACCCACAGACCGCACTTCCCTGCGCCAGTTTCTAGGACTGGCCAATTGGTTTCGCCGGTTTGTCTCGAGGTTCTCGTTTCTTGCGGGGCCTCTCACATTCCTCCTCCAAGGGAACGTCCCCTTCGAATGGAAGACTGCACAGTCGCGTGCGTTTGCTGAGCTGAAGAAGGCAGTACAGGAGCATGCCACCCTTGTCCT
>JAHBMJ010001477.1:0-30649 GCA_018398765.1 Chromera velia
CTCCTGCCCCGATGTCAAGCCTTTGACGTGCGCTGTCGTGCGGCACCCAGAAAAAGTACATATACATGCGTCGGACCTTCCTGTCTCAAAACAGCTTCCAGACTTACTTCTGGCGCTAACATTTTCTTCTATTTAATTTGAAACACATTTTTTAAGGGTTATTAATACCATAATTTGGTAGACTAGTTGAAAGCATAGTCACTGACTGACGGTTAACATAAATGATGATTATTTTCTGTTAAAAAACAACAGAATTTAGAGCAGAATGCGAATGACCATATAAGAAGCAAAAAAAAAACTGATCATGAATGCTCAAATAAATTGAAAATAAGCTTAAAACAATTACCTTTAACTTAATACTGGCAAGTCTTTTTAACTTTTAAACAATATCTTACATAAATGTTCTGCATAAACTCGTGTTTCATTAATTTTCTAAAGAAAATTAGCATTATTTGTTGTTCTTCTTTTCTTTGCCTTGTGCCCCAAACTCCAACGTTTTCACCTTTGACACTGCTGGCGGCTGCTGTGCCGTTTCCTCCTGCCGAGGCGGGTCCCCCGATTCCGCCTGAACTTCGCCTGCACCCCGTGGCTTCGAAGGCGGATTTTCTGGTGTGGCAATGGACGCCCGAGGACGCGTTGTGTTTGTTTTTGTGGGCTCCGGGGATGAAGGGGGAACAGGAGAGGCAGCTGCGCTGGGCGGGGGTTCTTTTTGTGCAGAGGCGGTTGATTTCTTCTTCTTGGCAATGCTGGCGCTCTTCTCCGTTGCGGCTCCTTGTGTGACCTGCACCATGATTTGCGTCTTCTCCTTTTGGAACTTTTCGTATTGGGCCGTGACTGCCTGAAGGCCTTCCTGAGTCGTCTTGTGAACCTGCAGAGAGGTGAGAAGGGCTCAGAAGTTAGGTAAGCGGGCAGACACACACACACACACACACACACACACACACAGAGAGAGAGAGAGAGAGACAGAGAGAAAGAGAGAGAGAGAGAGAGAGAGAGAGAGGGAGGGGAGGGAGGGAGGGAGGGAGAGAGGGAGAGAGGGAGGGGGAGGGGGGAGGGGGGATCGTTTTGCTTGGTTTTTCATCGAGCGTTCTGTTGACCCTATGGCGGGCTTACTAGTTAATTGTTTATCTATGCTTTCGTATGGCACCGGTCAATCAACGATTGATAACGGTCTGTGCAATGCGAAAGGCACTGTACCTCACAAACTGATTCACTGACTGACTGACTGACTGACTGACGGACTTTCTGCGCCTCCATGACCCTTTTCTCCATCTGGATTTGTTTTTGTTCCAGCTGCATCAGTTGCTCTCCGTTTGCCTCTCTGTGCTTGGTCACCTCAATCTCGTTTTTCTCCAAGGCAAACTCCTGCAATCAGGCAGGCAACTCAATTTTCAAATGACACATAAGAAAGTCACACAGGTTTTTACTTGCTGGCAGGAGCACTTGGAAATGTTGTCTGTCCACGGCAGACACGTGCACTTTGAGAGAGAACGCATAGAAAGAAAATGAGATTACAGAAGATGCATGGGTGTTAGGCAGAAGGAAAGAGACATGGAAGGGGATCGAGTGGAAGAGACATTTGCGAAAAGAAAAGAGGCTGTCAGTGCATCCGTTTATTCTTCCCTCGCTTTGAGTGCCTATTATCCATTCGACTTCTTTCCTTTTTTGACTCACCAGTCTCTGCGCCTTGTTCACACAATTGTCCCTTTGCGCCATCAAATCCTTCACTCTTCCCTCCTGTTCATTTCTGTATTTTTTCAATCCGTTCAGCAACGCTGCGTGCATCTGTTCCGTCTCTGAGCTCTTCTTCCTTGTTGCTTCCACCTCCGAAGTCAGGTTCTGCAGCCGTCTCTCCCCCATTCTCTTCGCATGGAGCAGTGCTCTGCGGGCTTTCCGGGCCTCGTGCTCCGCCCTCTTCTGATCCTGCAGGTAGGTGCAAGTGGATGTGCCGGCGTGTGTCTCTGTATGAAAATAGGAGAGGGTGGGAAAGAAGAAAGATAGAAAAGGATCTGGGACAAAAAGACAGCCTTGTTTCATATTTTGAAGCAAAATGATTAAAGACCACAAGAAGAGAAACGAGACGACAGAATAACGAGAAACAAAAGTGTTCTCTGCCTACCCGTAGGGCTTCTGCTACTTTTCCGTCCGTTTCTTTGTGCAATCCCGCAACAACAGACTTCAGCATTTCCGCCTCCCCACGAAATCTCCGGGCAGCTTCACTGATCTGACGTCTCTGGTTGCGGACCAGCGCGAGCCTGCACAATCGCCAACACATGAACAGGAACGACCCGACACAAAAAGAAGGAATTGCCCAATCACACCAGTCTGAATGACATCGAAGGACTGTTTCGGAGAGTCCCTTTTATATGCACAAAAAAAAAATCATCGCCCTCAATAAAGCCTTCAATGCAAGCAAAGAGGCCTTGCAGGTGGAAGTTTTCCTAATGACCCAGGTGGGAGCTGTGAAAGAGCAAGAAGAGATGTCTTCGCCTGAGTCGCAGCCGTGCGCTTTTTCTCATCATACTCATCATACACCCATACACAGACAGTTGCAGACAGACAGACAGACAGACAGACACACACACACACACACACACAAACTCACACACACATACACACACACACACACACACACACACACACACACACACACACACACGCATACATGTACACATACACACGGTGGAGAGCCGTGGAGAGCTGTGCATCTCAAATGCCGGGAGATCCCTCCTTCCGCAGACACACGAACGAAGAGAACGCATCTTCCTCTCTACTGACCTCGCGTCAACGATGTGTCTGAAATCGAGAGGGTTCAGGTCCACCTCCAGTCCGAGGAGCGTGTAGTTCAGCTTGAACATCTCCTGAAGGGCCTTGCCGGACTGAAGACTGCATCCATGAAGAAGATAAAATGAAAAGAGTGTGTGTCTCGAGAGAAAATGTAGAGGGCCATGCTCTCACTGCCCTGAAAAAATGCTTAATATTCCGCTCACCTCTTGCTTTTGTGTGCGTATGTGTGTGTGTGAGAGAGAGAGAAAGAGAAAGAAGGAAAGAGAGAGAGAGAGAGGGAGGAGAGACAGAGGGAGAGAAAGAGAGAGAGAGAGAGAGAGAGAGGGACGGAGGAGAGACAGAGGGAGAGAGAGACAAAGGACCGAGGGCACCCGACCGACCGACCGACCCACTGACCCGAGTTCGTTGTCTTTCAGGTTCAGCACCTGCAGAGTCTCGTTTCCTTCGAGACCACGAAAAACTTTACGTCCTTGCATGTCCTGCAGGCAGACAGAAAAAACCGGAGAGAACTTGGAGCATGGGGAGAAAGAAAAACAAAGGAAGGAACAAAATGAAAAGAACACAAACACAGGAACCTCCCCAAATAACGAATCAGTATGTGCTTTTTTCTCTTTAATTCGTTTGTGTGTGTGAAGAATCAGTCGCGGCCCCGGCCCAAAAAGTCAACTTCATTCATGTCGGCCAATGCTTCACAAGCTGCATGCCTTCATTGAATTCACGTACGTGCATCCACCGACCCTTTCGACAGAGAGGAGAGACCTACCTACCTACCGTGACGGAATTGGAGGACAGATCCAGGACCATAAGGCCTCTGTTGACGGCAAGAGCTTCACCGAGGGGGTCCAGCCTTCCGACACCCAGAGAGTTGTTTCGCAGCAACAGACTCTGAAGAGTTCTGCAAGCAAGCAAGCCAGCGAAAAAGTGAAGCAAAGACAATCTCCATCGTATTCCCGCGGGGGAAAGATTTGTGCATCATGAAGGACACAAACTTACTTCAAGAAGTATGTGGCCGGAGAGCAGAGAGGTGCATAGTCAGGCTCGGACATGTGGATACACAGAGAGAAAGGAAACCAAAAGTGAAGTGTCAGATCAAAGAGAGACCCGTTCAATAAGAAAATCAGAACAAGAATTCCAATGGTTTTTTGACAGTCAGGTAAACTGAAACCACTGACCGACCGATTGTGTTCAATGACTTCGGGAAGAGACTCGCCTACCTCTGCTGGCAGACGGCAACTGCAGTAAATTTCGTCAATGAACAACCATCAAGTCTACTCATACAGATTGATCATTCATTTATGAGCCAAGCATACCTCAACAACCATGCATAAATGTAGTACAAGTATCGAATAATCGTATGAGTCTGTCCACACCGCGCAGGCTTTCTTTTCGATCGCGCCCACTCCGTAGCTCCTCATTGAGAAAAGGGAAGCAGGATCCCCCCTTCCGAACTCTCGATCTGGAAGGATGGCTTTGACAGACACAAAAACAGTCGAAAGGAGCAGAAAGAGGAAGTACGGAGCCATGCCGGTGGAATGCATGGGGAATGGAAAGCTTTGGCGGACAGACAAACAGATCTGCAGCGGGGAAGATCTAGGTGAAGTCTCTACGGAAGTCGTTCCTCCTCAGCAGAAACGAAACAGAAGAGCCTCGATCCCTCTATGCACCCGCCTTCCTGTATGTCGACCTACAGACCTGCACAACCCGAGCTCCTTTAGAGACACATTGTATTGCAGAGCGTGCAGAAGTGCAGTCCCAGCAGGGCCCTCCAGATCGTTGTTGGAGAGCTCCAACTTCTCCAAGCAGTCGTTGTGCCTCAACAGATCGTACAGACCCTGGAGAGACAGACGCAAGCAAGCAGACATGCAGAAGGACACAGATTGAGACGGAAGGAAACAGGGAGACGCGAACCTAACTCTTGCTCGTTTCTCTTCAGCTCCCGTGACTCAAAGAAACATTCGGCAAGGAAAGGGATGAGTCGGGCAGTTTCCGCTTGTTCTCTTGATTCCATCTGATCCAACTGAACGACTGACTGTGGCAGAGGCCTTTGTGATTCCGTTCATGGTCACGTCAAGTCGCTTCAAGATCCTGTGTGGAGGTCTGACTGGCGGCTCCTCTATGAAATCCTCCCCCGTCCTGTCCGTATCCCCTCCCAGTCCTCCGGGGGGGGAACTTGGAGAGACAGCGGCCGAAGAGGCAGCACGTGCAAACGACGTGCCCCGGGCAATCGCTGCATTCGACTCCTGTCGTGTGAGTGCGATGACGTCCTTCGGGAGTCCGATCTCAGACTGGCGTCTCCCTCTTGAGGGGGGACGGGTTGAAGGGGACGGGGGCCTGGAGGAGGGGGCATTGGTCTCTTCCTCATTCACCTCCGCCTTCTTGTCTGAGAGCCACCTGCATGACGACAGGTGAAAATTGGTCCAAAATCAATGAATGTGCAGAAAAATGCTTCGATCTTCTCATTCCCCAGGGCAAAAAAAGAAGCCACTTACAGGTCGAACTTACCCACACAATACGGACCGCTTCAATTCGAAACAGAGCGAGTGACTTCTCTTCCGCTTTGCACAATCGATGACTCGCTTTCTTTGAATTTTGTTCCTTCCTTTGTCACTTACTTGTCCTGATTCTGTCCAGACTCGATCAAAGGAGCAAGGAGAGCCCCAAACCCCTCGTCTCCTAGACGGTTGTTCCTCAGAACCAACGTCTCCAGACTGTTTTGTCCCAGATACAGGGCTCTGCAAAATCAATCGTCAATGGCAGATATGGAAAAACTTCACAACGTTACAAACAATAGAAAATGACGAAAAGAATCCAGAGAACCTACTGTGTCTTTCTCTCTCTGTCCCTACTTTTTCTTTTGTCTCCCTGTCTCTCCCCACGTTGTCCACCTTCCTCTCTCTCAAAACGATTTCCCTGGTGTCCTTTCAGAGTCTCGCTGTCCTTCCAAGTCTCCATTCAAGTTCGCAACGAGTGGGAGCCAAAACGCAAACCAACGGCTGCCCACGTCTATCAAATCTTTGAACCCTCATGTGATTCATGGACCCGAATGCGTGCGTCAATTTCCGAGAGGTTCTGCAAGCTGAAAGCCCGCACTTTACCCACACGTTGGACTCCGCACTTGTTCCCTCATGCAATCCCCTTTTTTCAGACTGACTGTGCGAGAGCTGCCGCCCCAGCCGGTCCAATCGCATTTGAAGAGACGTCGAGGTGCGTCAGTGCAGCGTTCCGAGAGACCCCATTGGCAAGATGGGACATCCCCACAGGCCCAAGAGAGTTCGACTGGAGCACCGCTCTCCCCAGCACCTGATTCACACGCAACACGTCTCTGAGGGGAGTGGCCCCTGCGGCACCGATCCGGTTCTTCTTCATTCCTGCAAGAATCAAGAAGCGACAGCCACAGAGGAGCCCCTGTTTACTGACATGATGTTACCGAAAGAGGAAAAGAGGGGCAGACATGCTGCATGCATTTTCCTTTTTCCCTCTCTCCTCTTCTGACAAGCATGCACACACACGCACACAGACACACACACACACACACACACACAGAAGGGGGGGGGNGGGGGGGGGGGGGGGGGGAGCGCATTCCGACAAGACTAAAAATGAGTTGAGGCAAGCTTGTTTGAAGTAGAGTGATAGATCCCCAGATGCAAAAACAACCTTCTCACCAGTTTGGGAAGAGAGATCGATGGACGTCAGCGTGTCGTTGGTGCGAAGAGCTCTGCAGGTGTCCATTTGTAAATTACAGTTTTGAAGAACACAGCCTGCAGGAAAACTCGCCGCGAAAGAGAGCAATGTGAAAAGGATAGACGGTGAGGGGGAGAACAGCCAAGGAAGCGACAAGCCAACTTAGCAAGATTGCAAGAGACCAGAACTCAACACAAAGAGGAAAGCCACAGTCACTGACTGACTGACTGACTGACTCGAAAAGAGCCAGACCTCCCCTTGCCCCGATAGCGTTGGAGGAGAGGTCAAGGTGGGTAATGTTCTCGTCCATCCTGAACGAACAGGTCCAAGGAAACAAAATTGCTGAATCGATTCGATGGCGAGGACGGCAAATGTAACCAGACTAACGATTTCTTCCACGCACGATAAATCCAGCGAAATGGAGACGGACAGAAACCGGGGAGAAAGAGACAGAGTGCATTTGCCGGAGAGACGGACGGGTGTACATACGCACACATGCATGCAGACACACACAGAAAGGCCCTGCAGGTGAAACCACGAGAAGTAGAAAAGAAAGCGAATGAGAAACTTGAATGAATATCCCGACAATCAAGCGTTGGTCTTCCTTTTGAAAGCCCCTTCTTTCTTCCTGCTTCCCATTCCCCTACCCGCCCGCCCCTCCCCCTCTATGTGAGTGGGGGGGTGGGTGTGGGTGCGGGGGGTTCTTCAACTGCCAGATCACAATAAGAATATGTGCCCACGAAAGAAATTTGTGTAGCACTGAACACTCCCACCTCCTAGTCCAGAAGAAGAAAAAACCTCTCGCTCAGAGAAGAGGTAAAACTGGACCAAAAGAAAAAAGAAAAACAACACCGACCTAAGAAGAGACGCCACAACTTCAGTTCCATCGTCTCCAAGACGGTTCTTGCTTAGAGCCAGAGAGACAAACCGGTCCCCCGACTCCAGAAGCAACAGAGAGAGCGCCTTTGCTGATTCCAGAGACAACCCGCAATCCGTGAGGTCCAGCCAGGCAGAGCTGCATCCCTCGAAAAGTCGGCATGCGAACTTTGACCTCCGCTCCTCTGTTGCTGGAATATTCAAATCCGAACACTTGGCGTGAAAGAGCGTCGACAGAATCGCATCAGGCACGCAGATCTCATCAGACAGAAGGGCTGTGCGACCTTCGACCTGCCAAGGGGGACCTCCTCCAAACTCCCTGCAAGCCCACGTCGATTCCGGACGAATTAAGTCTTTGTGTATGTGTACAGACGAACATGCATGTGTATAGTCATACGACAGGGTCTATGACACCATCTGAGCAGATGATGGAAGGCTCTATCTCGAACCTGTCTTGCAAGTAAGAGAGCAGCAAAACGATTCACACATTTTTATAGCAGCAAGATGCACACATGCGCACACGCACACGCACACGCACACGCACACACAGACACACAGACACACACACACACACACACACACACACACATGTATGCACATGGACGAAGGTCCTTTCCCTGTCGTTTCATGACTCGAATGAACTTTATGGAAACTCATCGATAATACAGACATTCACATGTGTACACACACGCATGCATTCATGTACTCTCCTTTTACTCGTGAGCAACAGTCAACGATCCACACACCGAAGCGCTCCCACATCAATGATTCTCGTTTCCCTGCGTACCTTTTGAGCTCGACGAGTACCCTATCTGCCCATGCCTTTGCGTTTTTTCTTCTGAGGAATCTCTGGAATGAGTTCGAGTTGCTCCTGCTGAGATGGTCTCCGGAGGCCTCGACGGGCAAACGGAACCCGCAGCCTTCTCTGAGAACGTGGGGAGCTGCAGAGGGGGGGCGGGACTCGTCCCTGTGGAAGTCGAAGAATTTCTCTTTCCGGGGCCTTGAGGCAGAAGAAGACGGTCGGCCGCCTGGGGGGCAGGTGCGGGGTCGTGAAGGAGGTGCAGACATCTCTGTTTGTCTGTCTCTTAAATTGGCAGGGGCATGCGTCCGCACAGCAGCCACATATATGTTGATATATACATATATATATACGGTGGGTTCCGGAGTCAGAGGAGGCTGGAAGTATGGAACAGCAGTCTTAATTGACTGGAGTTGGCTCCCGCATGCTCCATTGAATTGAAAATTGAGAACATGTACATACTTACCGGACTTGGACTGAGTCGATCGTCTCCAGTGCTCACTTCCGCTGCGGACGTGGACACGGGTACCCGATGACAAAAGTCGATCGAGGCTGTCGGACTTGAATAGTTTGGACTTCTGTCCCCTTGACTTCTGTCCCCGTTACGTCATGTTGTGTCGTCACTCAGTCGATTCTGCATGGATGCGACTATGAATTAATGCAAATCGATCAATCGATGCTGATTTTTGTACCGCGCCTGCATGCAAAAAAAAAAGATCAGTTGCACATGAGCGCGCGACATGTGCGCGATCGTGCGTGCATGTCTGACACTCCACGCGCTGCAACGCCGTCTCCGACCATCTCTGACATTCTCCGACTCTCGACAACATGTCACAACCGTGTCTCTTCACTGTGGATTCGGGTACACCACACAGTATCAGAGGAGTGTGAAGCTCTCCAGGAAGTCTATCGTTGGGTCTCGACCGCCCTCTATGATACAGAGTCTGAGAGGCGTGGCCAGGGAGGACTCTGTCTGACTTCATGTTCTCAGTCTGACACTCGTCAGGACTCGGAGACCCCAAAGGACGTAGTGAGACCCTCCGATAGCGACTTCTTTCCCTCTTGTGCCGGTGTATACATCCTTAAGTGCACTGTGGGCGTGTCAGTGGTCGTTTTTGAATATGTTATCGGATGATCAGCGCGAAGTTTTCAAAGTGTGTGTGTGGGGAGACGTCTTCCTCGATATTTTGGCCACAGGTCTTCCGAAGTGGCCGCCCATCCTGGGAGGGGACGTCCCATGTAACACCCCAATAGAAATGCAGGCGGGGGGGTCAGCCACAAACACTACAGTCCATCTGGCAAGTCTCGCTGCTTCCCCTCTGCCGTGTGAGTTAAGTGAAGAATGGGAAGTCGCTGTGGCAGAGAGGGCGAAGAGTTTGAAGTTGGGGGTGAATATGCACGGCGCATTTGGGGCAGACGGGTTCGGACAGAGCGTTCGAAAGAGACTGGCAGAGGTGGGCCTTTCTGATGGCGTGTGCGAAGTCGGTCCGTCCTCTTCTTCTTCCAGTAGTACCTCAACAAAAGACGAAGACTTCGAAGTTTTCGGGCCTGCTTACACAGATGCAGGCACGGGAGTGTGTCTCTGCCTGGGACACGAGGGGGATCGGGGGTCGGTCAGAGGGTCTCAGTTTTTTCGGATTATTTTCCTTGTTGGTTGTCAGAAATCTTCGTGAGGCCCCTCAGCCTTGTTTTTTCTTCCGAAGAGCTTGTCCTTCACGCAGTATCTCTTCCCTCTACTGCCCTTTGTGCTCCGTCTACATCATGTCTAACGCGTCACGTGAACTTTGTAGACTTGGTTGTTTACTCCTTTTAAGTGTTTCATTCACAAAATGCATGAGATCCTGTTCTGTGGGGTCGGTCTTCCTTGAAACACCTGATCTGTGTTATGCAAAAACGCCAGAGAGAAAAAAAATGCAAATCGACTTTGGCGTCCGACCCGTGGTGGTCTTCTGCTCGCTCACTTGCTATTTGTGACTTTGCCTCCCCGCACTTCATGCGCGTCCTTTTCAGAGCTCGCACTGATGTGTTGTGACTGACGGAATCAAAACCGTAGAAGAAAAAACGGGGAATGAAAATATCTGTTTCGACTCTTGTCTCTGTTCTCTGAACAGAAATGGCGAAACCATTCTGCCGCTCAGTCCAATGCTCCTTCACACCGCCGGAAAACGTCGTTGCAGGTTCATTTCGTACTACGGTTCGACGTCTGTGTGGAAGGAGAAGGACGTGAACGTGCCAAAACTCTCACAGGCGAACCACGTTCACGTGACGGGATTGTACAACATGGCAACTCTGCTTCCTCAATTTGCAGAACTCTTAGGTCGGTTAGCCTGTCTCTTTCTAGCTGTGCTGTTGTCTTGTATCGCCAATCTTTTTTCCGTCAAGGCAAGACTTCGTTCTCTGCCTTTTCCCTCTATTCTATATCTCAGCCCCTTCTCCCTTCTTCGTTCTTTCCCCTCCCTCTGAGATCGGCTGAGTAGTCTGACTCCCTCCAATCTCTTTTTTCATTCCTTGTTTCTGTTTCAGGCCGCCCCCTCTCCTCTCTCTCCTGTGCTCTCAATCTTCCGTCTGTTTCTGCGGATGAAAGAGTAAGCAGGGTACATGAGACTCGTCATGCATAGATTTCGGGTGTGTGGAACGCAGTATGGCTCGAGATGAGATGATTTGCTTTTGGGAAAAGGCCCTTTGGTTTCGTTGTCGTGTGTGTAAAGTTCGGGTTTTCGGTTTTTTGGCTGTCTCAGCTGCTTGCGAGAAAACATTCATGTCGTGCCTGCCTGCCTGCCTGCAGGACAGATAAGGGATCAAAGCCCACCAGAAAGGGGTCTGACGATCTCACTTGACACGGCATTTGATTCCTCTGGTGGGCGCTGTTCTTCTTTTCCTTTTTTCATTCCTTTCTTCCCTTCCTTCCCTCCCTGCCTTTATCGTGTCTCCCTTCGTTTCGTCCTTTTTCTTTCTCCCCCCTTCGTTTGGTCTCCTCCTCTCCCTCTTCTTTTTCTGTGGTTCTTTCTTTCTGTGGTGTGCTGTGTGGTGCGGTACAAAAAGCAGACGAAAAAGGAAGATGCAATCCCGTCCAGCAGTGACGCAGAACACAGACAGATTTGCAAGCAAAAGACAGGAGGGATCCATCACGCATTACATCGATAGGCACTTAAAATGCTCGACCCACCAATCCATCTGTATGGCCTCTCGGTGTTCTTCCCCCCTCCTCTCTTGTATGTCTCCACCAGCGAGGGGCCTTTCCTCTCCGCTCATTCCCCCCCCTCTTCTCTTTCTTCGCCTAATTTCCTGTCTGCAGAGGACTGGGCGCACATCACGGAGATTCTTCCCCTTGTGGATTTCTTCATGCCGAATGAGGTGGAACTCGTCGCTGTGGCAGGTAGGTGCGTGCGTGCGTGCGTCAGGATGGAAGTCGGTCTCTTCGTGGGATGGCCGCTTTTCAGTCCTACTGGGTACTATCAATGTAATATCTCTCGCTGGCTTTTCTTTGCACTGTTCGTCGCACACTGTGTCGTTTTCGATTAAGGGCTGGAGTGACACAGAAGACCGCCAGAATTGACTTGTTCTGTCGCGTCCGTCATGATATTCCGCCGTGTCCACGCAGAAGCTGGAGGAGGGTGCAACCAGTCGGAGGGGGGCTCGGTGACATTCATTGAGGAGGAGGCGATCAGATACTGCTTCGATCAGGTCAAGGTGGGTGTGGTGGCAAAGAAAGGACACAGGGGTGCCACGGCGTTGTGGAACTGCCCTCCTATGGAGTCGGGGGGGCCTGAGCGTGTGCTGAAGGTCGAGTGCTCCTCGTTGTTTCTGGCTGCAGAGGATCTGGTGGACACGACAGGCGCAGGTTTGTTTGGTTGTTTGTTTGTTTTGGGTAGAGGAAGGGGGGGGGGGAGACTAAAGGGGTTTCGGGCCAATAATTGGAGGAAGTAAGTGTGAAACCTTTTTGAATGCTGTGGTGTTCAACTCTGTTTTCCAAAACAATCAATGGGGTGGGTGTGGTTATTCCTGCATGTTTAATTCTGCTTACGGCATCGGTCATGCAAAAAAAGAAAACTCCAACGTGGTTTGCCTCTCGATCCGTGTGTGTGCGTTTGTCTCTGACCGACTGTCCACCCACCCGTTTGGCTGTTTCTCTTCTCGATCCTTCCTGATTCTTTGAATGAGTGCATGTCAATTCAGTCGAAGCAGGACAAACGTCTCCCTCCACACCATTTTATTTGCCTTTCTGTCTATCTGTCTGCATCCATTTGATCATGCAGGGGATTCATTCAACGCGGGATTTCTGTACGTCTACAGCCTCTTCGCACAGCAGAAGGACAGCCGACTGGAAAAGTGGCTGCCCCTTGCAATGCAGTTCGGCTGTGTGTGTGGGTTCCACGCAGTGCAGAAGGTCGGTCGGTTGGAGCATGCATGTGTGTAGGTCGAGGTGTAGCTCTGCCTCATCAGCTGTTGGTTTCTTCGGTGAGGCAAGAAAGAGACGCAGAAAAATCCAGTGCAATAGGCCCTTTTCGAAGAGAGCCTGCATGGACTTAATAGGAGAAGTGGATAGGGAGCTTGCAACAGCACATGTGGCTTCCTTCATTTCGGCCACTTACACTGCCATCCGTTCGAATGCAGCTGTGACAAATACTCATAAAACGGCTGAGGTTAAGTCTGTTCGGCTGCCTATCTGCCTGCCTGCCTGCCTGTCGCTTTTTCTGCCTATCTGCCTTTGGAGTTTTTGTATCCCCTTTTTTTGTTTGATCGTTTGTCAAGGAAGAAAAGAAGCCACATAATTGTCCTGATCTCTCTCTCTCTCTCTCTCTCTCTCTCTCTCGCTCTCTCTCTCGCTCTCTCTCGCTCTCGCTCGCTCTCGCTCGCTCTCTCTCTCTCTCTCTCTCTCTCTCGCTCGCTCGCTCTCTCTCGCTCTTTCTCTTTCTCTCTTTCTTTCTTTCTCTTTCTCTCTCTCTCTCTCTCTCTCTCTCTCTCTCTCTCTCTCTCTCTCTCTCTCTCTCTCTCTCTCTCTCTCTCTCTCTCTCTCTCTCGCTTTCTCTCTCTCTCTTTCCCTCTCTCTCTTTCCCTCTCTCTTTCCCTCTCTCTCTTTCCCTCTCTCTCTCTCTCTCTCTCTCTCTCTCTCTTTCTCCCTCTCTCGCTCTCTCCCCGCCCCTCTGTGTCTGTGTGTCTGCATGTGTGTGTACGTGCATAGGGGGTGGAGGAAGCAGTCGGTCTATTTCTCTTTTTTTCTGAGTAGACGGGCGGCTTTCCGAGCTCTTCCGGCATCCCTGGCGTTTTCTGCCATCTTCTTGGCATGACGTCGAAGCCGAAGTTGCCCATTTTTTATTTTTCGTATCCTCTTCACGCATTTCGACTCTTGCTGTTCTTCTCACTGCCTGGTTCCAAGAATTCCTTTTTCCGAACAACTCTTTGTATGCGTACAGGCATCCGTATAATCAATGTGTGTCTGCGTGAAACTTCGGTCTGCTACAGATGTTGGTATGCATTTGTCAAAATCATGCATGCAGCGATGAACAAATCATCTCTTGAGTTGTCCTTCCTGCCTGCAGGTTGGAGGCTGCATGCATCCCGCCAAGTTGGCAGATCTCTTCGCAGAGCTGAAAACGCAAGGCCTTCCCGTGACTGTAACAATGGAATACGTACGCTGATAAATGCTATCCCAACTCTGGTTCTAACTGGAATCGCTATAGCGAAATCGTTTAAGGCTGACTCTATATAGATATACTGAGGCTAGCACTGAGAGTGATTAGAATGGTTTAAGATGATTAATTTTGATAGTATTACTATGTATTTATATATAAGCGTAGCATTTAAAAAAAATATACGAATTCTAGTACCATATAATTGGCAAAAACCTAGGCAAAAACGATTTTTTAATTTGTTTGAAATTGTTTCTCTCTTTTTTAAATTTTTTTAAACAACTGTTGTTCACCAGTAATTGTTTAGGTGTTACAATGCGTATCTCAAGTGTTGCACAACTGTTGTTGACTGTTAGGATACTAGGATAATTGTTCAAAAAATAATTGTCTTAAACCGTTTTTTTCTTAATGCTACTTTCTAGGCTACTTCTAGATATATAGTAAGATATGTAATAATAATCAATCAATTAATTAACTAGTAATTATTTAAAAGCTTTGACGATCCATGTTATAATTGTCTGTTGAGCATACGTAGGGCTAGCATATAGGACTACGACTTCTACTTACGTGTATCTACGCAAAGGTCTGTTCGTCTGGTCGTTCATCTTTCGACTCCTTCTAGAGAGATTTCAGGTGGGCTTCTCAGAACAGATACGATCGGTCAGTTAGACTGTATGCGTGCACACGTTGTGTATGTAGTACGGTATTCATCTATATCGGTCCACTCAAATGCATGTCACCTCTGTATTTGCTGTGTCCGTCTTTCTGACATCTGTTCTGTCTCTGTGTCATTCCGTTTTATGTGAATTCACTTCTGTGGTATTTCTTTTTCCATGTATTCATGCATGCATTGCAAACTGCATGAGCGCTATGCATGTACGCGCGATGCTTACTGGCTAACATCGCCTTGCGCTTTCTTTATCGCTCGGCGTGTGTGCATAAATTCTTTCTGGTCCCGCCTTGCACTTTTTTTATCGCTCGGCGTGCGCGCATGAATTCTTTCTGGTCCCCAACAACCACTCCCCCCCTTAACTCTGCTCGTCCCTGAGCAGAACGCAAAAAGAAAAGAATGGAAAGGACCTCAGCATTGGCGTATGCAAATCAGCGCAATCATTACAAGGTTCCGAAAGTATGAAAATCATTCAACTCAGTCCCATTAAAACCTTTTCTTTCTTTCTTTCGAATTCTTGAACTATCTCAGGCAAGTTAATCTCTTCCTCTGACAACCAGGCAAACGTTGAACGAGACTCGGTACGTTTCCTTGCCATCTCGAATTCTACTCGCAGAGATGTGGACTGGTGAAGGGCCCTTCCGTCGGGCTCCCCGCTTCCGCCCCTCCACTGCCTGAGCAGGTACCTCCAACTCATCTCCCAGTCCCAACTCATCCAACAAATCCTCCAACTCCGGATCTTCTGCCAATCGAAAGTCCGATCGAGGAGTGCCTGGTGGAATGATCGCTCCTTCTCTTTCAGACGATCTTCTCGTNCGCGCATGAATTCTTTCTGGTCCCCAACAACCACTCCCCCCCTTAACTCTGCTCGTCCCTGAGCAGAACGCAAAAAGAAAAGAATGGAAAGGACCTCAGCATTGGCGTATGCAAATCAGCGCAATCATTACAAGGTTCCGAAAGTATGAAAATCATTCAACTCAGTCCCATCAAAACCTTTTCTCTCTTTCTTTCGAATTCTTGAACCATCTCAGGCAAGTCAATCTCTTCCTCTGACAACCAGGCAAACGTTGAACGAGACTCGGTACGTTTCCTTGCCATCTCGAATTCTACTCGCAGAGATGTGGACTGGTGAAGGGCCCTTCCGTCGGGCTCCCCGCTTCCGCCCCTCCACTGCCTGAGCAGGTACCTCCAACTCATCTCCCAGTCCCAACTCATCCAACAAATCCTCCAACTCCGGATCTTCTGCCAATCGAAAGTCCGATCGAGGAGTGCCTGGTGGAATGATCGCTCCTTCTCTTTCAGACGATCTTCTCGTCTCCGCAGCTGCTCTCTTCTCCTCCTGCTGCCTCTTTTCTCTCGGCAGTGTAGAGTCTTCCTCTGCCTTAATCTCCTCACTCTTTTCACTCTCTTCCTCCTCTCCATCTTTTGCCTCCTACAATTGCAATCTGTCTGAACTTACCACGTCCCTCTTCTTTCCTCCTAGGGGCCTGATCATGGTCACATGTGGTCTGTTCCTCGGTATCCCCACGACCACATAGGTTTTTTCTGCTCTTGCCTCGAAGGCGAGTTGCTTCCCCATCGGATTGGGAGGTCTGCGCAGGAATACACGGTCCCCTAGACGGAATCTTCGCGTCATCGGAGAGGAATTACGCCTTTCCCTTACTTGTCTCTCTTTTTCTGCTCTTGTAACTGCTCTGTCGATCTTCTGCACACGTTCTTGTCAAATAAATCCGTAGTAGTCGTCATAACAGATAGGCGGAGACCTCGCTCCCTCAAGCGGTGGTTGCACACGCAGCACCGACTGCGGCGTGTGAGCAAACAACAATTCAAAGGGAGAGAGACCTGTCTCGGCATGGGAAACAGTGTGATATGCTGCGTTGTACGGCTGGAGATAGAGATCCCAATCCCCTTTCTCTTGATCTAGCTGCTTCTCCACTCCCTCAGCCCATGAACGATTGAATCGCTCAGGGATGCCGTTCGCCTGTGGATGATACCCTGTTGTGGTGTGGTGATGGACCTTCATAAGGGTAAGGAGCTTCCTTATAATCTCGCTAAGGAAGTTCGTCCCCCTGTCCGACACCAACTCCTCGATAAAGCCATACCTGCAGATGATCTCCTCGAAAAGAATCTTTGCAACAACCTATGTGGGGACCTCTGGCAAGGCAAAGGTCTCTGGCCATCGTGTGAGGGCACACGTGATGACAAAGACAAATCGGTTGCCTCTATGGGAGGTAGGCAAAGGACCTTTCACGTCAATGCCGACCTTCTGGAAGGGTCGAGTGGGGACGGGAACGGTCTGTGGGTTGCGTTGCGGTGCTTGTGCTCTTCTCTCTTGACAGGGGCGGCACTTGTAGACCCAGCTGCGCACATCCTTACGCAGACCTGGCCACTAGAATTCGGTGAGAAGCCGAGCTGTCAGCTTTTTTGTTGCTGCGTGTCCCGCCATGGGGTGATTGTGGTGCATCACCAGCACCGTCTCTCTCAAATAGGCAGGGACATACAACTGCTCAGACTCACTTGAAAACCTGTAGAGCAAGCCATCCCTCAACTTAAACAAAGACTCCTGTGCTAGCACCGTCCGTCGGCGCTGAAGATCCTCCGGAAGAGACTTCTTCTGCAGATACTCAAACACATCTTTCACCTCCACCTCTGTTGGCTCTGAACGTCGTACTTTCTCTAAGAAAGGAACGATTGCTTGTATGGATGCGGACTCGGCTTTGATTACCTTCACTCCTGCCACTGCTGCATCAAATCCTGATCTGAGGGGAGTGCTCCCATCAGAAGGAAGGAAACAATGCTGACAGAGGGGAGCGCCTGTGTCTGTCGAATGCTCTACCTGTCTCAGGATAGGCAGACGGGAAACAGCATCTGCATCGGTGTGGGACTTCCCCTTCTTATACAAAAACTGCAATCCATACTCCTACAATTCGAGAGCCCATTTCTTGATTCTCTTGTTCGCCAACTTATTTTTCTGCATTGCTAGATTGAATTTCGGTTTGTGATCGGTCTGGATCACCCGCAAGAAAATGGAACTGCCAAGCAGGTAGTGTCGCCACTGCCTGCAGCAAAACACATTTGCCAGAGCCTCTCGCTCTGGAGCTCCATAATTCAGCTCCACCCCCTGTAACCCCCTGCTTGCATATGTGATCACACTCTCCCTCCCGTCCTTGATTTGTACCAAAACACTCCCAATCGAATTGTTGTAAGCATCCGGCTTCATAATGAATGGGGTATGCATGTCAGGGAAGGAAAGGATAGGTGGCTCAATGAGATGGTTGCAGAGCTCCCGGAAGGCTTCATCTGCTGCGGCTGTCCAGACAAAGGGAAAGGGCTGCTTTTTCTCATCGAAAGGATGCAACAGTTGATTCAGCGGATGGGCAATCCGCGCAAACCCCTCCACAAAAGTTTGGTAGTAGTTGCACAAGTAAACGAATGTGCGAAGGCTCGGACGGTCGGTCGGGGTCGGCCAGTTCTTTACCTTCTCCGTGTTCTTTTGAGTTGGATGGACCCCATGGGCGGATATGGTGTAATATAGGTACTCCACCTGTGCCTTTCCAATCTGTGCCTTTTCGAGGCAGAGCTTCAGACCGGCGGTACAAACAAGGGTGAAGACCTTACGGAGGTCCTGCAAGTGCTCGGCATAACTGCAAGAGAAGATAATCACATCATCGATGTAGACAAGTGCTATCTCTCGTGGGAGCGATGCGAGGACGAGCGTCATTGCTCGTTGGAAAAGGGCGGGTGCGTTGACTAAACCAAAGGGTATACGAAGAAATTCAAACAGCCCAAACGGAGTGATGAAGGCTGTTTTCTCCCTGTCCTCTTCTTTCAAGGAAAGCTGATGGAAGCCCGAAGTGTAGTCAAGTGTAGAGAACACTGACGAGCCGGTAAGCTTGTCAAGTGTCTCCTAGATGCGTGGGAGCAGAAAGAGATCCCGCTTAGTAGCTGTGTTAAGTTGTTGAAAGTCGAGGCAGAATTGGGTCGAGCCGTCAGGTTTCTTGACAAGAACGACCAGAGCTGCCTATGGGGAATGCGAGGGTTAAATGATCCCTGTACTCTGCATTGCATCCAATTCTTTTTTTACATCCTCTCGCTGGTGATAGGAGATTCGGTCCTGCTGCTATCTGATGGGAATGCTTGTCTCTGTGGGGATAGTCACTTCATATAGCTTCCTCCTCACCTTCAATTCTCCCAAATCAAAACGTCCCCGTGACCACAGGTCTCTAAATTCCCCCAACAAACCCACATACTCCCCCTTCATCTCCTGTGGGACATCTGAGATGACCTTCTCCAAATTGATTGGAGGAAGGTCCTTTGAAGACTCCGTAGGCACGTCTGCCTTTGGAGGAGTCTGCAAGTGAGAAGAGAAAGGGGAGCGAAGCGAGGGATGCGTATCTGCACTCTGTGCATTCGAAAAAGTAGGTGGAGCGACTGACCAAGAGTGTGTCGGGGCCTGCTCCCCGGACCACACTTCCAGTGGTTTTCCTGAGGACATGCGATCACATCTCTCCAGTCTCTCGGCCATCTGAGTCGTCTCCATGCTCCATAGTCCTGCATGCCGTTTTTCTGCTGTTACAGCAGTCACCGCCGCAATGTGAGAGGGCGGCTCTGCAAAGGACAGTGCTGTCTTCGAACCGACTATGATTTTGGAACGGGAAATGTTTATGACCTCAATGACCGCGATACCTCCCTGCACGGTAGTCAGCTGAGCAGGAACAGCCAGATCAGGATAGCTATGGGGGAAATTCTTTTAGATAAGGACTTCCGAACTATCTGGGGCATTGACAGACACTTGAAGGAGGAAGCAGTGCCATCAGGGTATATGCGTCCTCTTTGCGGCACACACCTTCGTTGATTTCAGACCATCATCATACCAGACCTCAAAGGGAGGAAGGTCTCCCATATACAGCTTTTCTCCCCCGAAAAGTTTAAAAGAAACATCAGATCGGGATCGAAGAAAATCCATCCCAAGAACCACATCGTACTCTCAATTCTCCGTCACCAGTACTGGGTGCCTGAAAATTTTTTTGGGTGCAGACTCATGCGAAAACTCTGCACACGTCTCTCCTACTACTGGAATTCTATTGTTCTCCAACGCACTCAAACCGACACTCGCCATCTGCATTTCATACTCTACAGATGCGAGGAAAGAGATGTTGATCACACTGGTCTGTGCACCTGAATCAAACAGTGTAGATGCCTTTCGGCCAAAAAGAAACAAACTCACCCAGGGGCGGGCTGCTACCTCAACTGTGGCTGCAACACTTGGCATCTCTGGGGAAAGGAGGACAGACGACCTCCTGGCAGCAGCAAACGAATTTGGGTTATCAGCAGCAACGCTATGAGAAGTAGGGACAATCATTTCGCGACTTCTACGAAAGCCTGCTAAAATCATGGTCCTCCTCCCGAACAATTGTAGGCACACAGGGAGGAGGCAACTTCTGATCACTCACGGAGGACAGGCCTGCCTCTAAGCCCGTCCCCCTCTCCCGTTTCCTTGATTCCTGCCCCCACTCCCTCGTGGTGTATCGGAGCACTGTGCGATTCGATTCTCTTTTGAACCACATTGCCTACACCCCACGTAATTGGGATGCCCCAGCGTATTCCCTCCGGGGACACTTTGGGAAGACGAAGAGGAAGTAGGGTATGCTTGTCCTTTCCCCCCTCTCTCTCTCCAGTTCCCTCCACGTGCCCCTCCATTGTATTCACGTTCAAACGATGCCGCCATCGACTGCTGCAGAGCAGCTGACGCTTCTTGGAGGTACTGCGCCTGTCTCTGCAGCAAGTCGATACTGGACTGCAGAGAAGAGATTTGGGCACACAGTTGCTTGACGTCATCGGCAGACTTCGCGGCTGGGGCCATTTTGGCAGAGAGATTTGGTCCCTTCTTTTGCTCCTGTTGATAAAAGAATAACACTCGAGGGATTAGCTTGGCGTACTCTTTGTGGGCAGGCTCTGTGGTGATTTCTATAGAGAGCAAGGGATAGAAGGTCCCGAGGAAGGGGAATATACGAGCGTTGATCTCGTGCCCGGGTTGGGCGACCCTCATTTTAGCTTCGAAGACCTTGACATGCGTATCAAAGTCACCTGTGGGGGAGAGCTTGAGTTGAGACAGCTCATATACTGCCTGCTGGCTCTCGGCTTCAGTGGGCATGAATCTGTCCAGGAACGCCTGCTCGAACTCTTTGATGGTGGTGTATTGGTACGCGTTCTTAGCCATCCACTCTCGAACTTCCACTCCCTCCGCATGCCTCTCAAACAGGACTTTACACTCCTCCATGTTCAGATTCCCGTTCCTCACCTTCTTCATGAAGATGGACATCCAAACCACGGGGTCGTCTTCCCCCTTCTTGAATGACTCCATGACTCTTCGGACGTCGAGAGCCTTGAACTTGGTCATGTCAACATGGGGAGGTACTTGGGCCTGTCCGTGTTGGCCTGCCTGCTGCTGCTGCTACTGTTACTGATGTTGGGGTGCCTGCAGTGCCTGCGGTGCCTGCTGCTGCTGGGCTTGTGCGAGTTGCTGAGTTAGTTGCTGCTGGGCCTGCTGGGCTGCAGCAAGATCTGCATCTCTCTGCTGCAACTGTGCCTGCAAGGCATCGATCTGTACCTGCAGGGCTACTGGATCTAGAGGTCCGCCTGACATCTGCTGCTCGGCTTCCTCTGCGTTTACTGGAAGCGCCGGGTTAAGATATCTCCGGCCAGAGCGAGTGGCACTTGAAATGGCTGCAAGCAGACACCAATGAGGCCGTCAGAAAGAAAATACTCTGCTAACCAGTCTGTTGAGCATACGTAGGGCTAGCGTATAGGACTACGACTTCTACTTACGTGTATCTACATAAAGGTCTGTTCGTCTGGTCGTTCATCTTTCGACTCCTTCTAGAGAGATTTCAGGTGGGCTTCTCAGAACAGATACGATCGGTCAGTCAGACTACATGTGTGTACACGTTGTACATGTAGTACGGTATTCATCTATATCGGTCCACTCAAATGCATGTCACCTCTGTATTTGCTGTGTCCGTCTTTCTGACATCTGTTCTGTCTCTGTATCATTCCGTTTTGTGTGAATTCACTTCTGTGGTGTTTCTTTTTCCATGTATTCATGCATGCATTGTAAACTGCATGAGCGCTCTGCATGTGCGCGCGGTGCTTACTGCCTAACATCGCCTTGCGCTTTCTTTATCGCTCGGCGTGCGCGCATGAATTCTTTCTGGTCCCGCCTTGCACTTTTTTTATCGCTCGGCGTGCGCGCATGAATTCTTTCTGGTCCCCAACATTGTGAGAGCGCTGACGTACCGTAAAAGTAGCCCACGAAGTATCACATATACGTACTAAAACAATTGTACAAAATCTATGGTAGATAAAATCATTGCTTATCAATTTATTATATTAGGATGATCGATCTCCAATTTGCTTTAAAATATAGCGGACTTTAGTGCACATCACTGCACTGTGCGTATGTACGTACATTAGGTTCCCAAATCTGAATCAGCGCAGAGTAGGACGCATACTACATCGTATAGTGAATGACTGACTAAAAGTTTAGTAGTAGTATTAGTAAAAGAGTGAATGAACGAAAGGCCAGACGAAAGACCATAGACTCAATAGTAGTCAATACACATGAGTGCTATGCAAAATCACATACATGCAGGTGTCGCAGCTATAGATTGAATTAATTCGTCCATTGCCACCGCGACGAAGAAAAATGAGGAGACAGAAGCGCTTTGGCTTCCTTTCAATCCGTTGCCAGCATGATTCCGACATAAAGAAGTCATGAAAATTGACTAACGCAAAAATGCGCATGTTGCAGAATAAATTAATGAAAGAAGCAGAAGCACGCACAGGCGGGCACTGAGGCAGGAGGGACGGCGATTTGATGAATCGCTCGATCGAGCCCCTTTATCGCTTTCTTTCGATCATTCCCGGAGTCAGATCGCGAGTCTGGCCCCACCTCCCTCAAATGCTTTGCTTCTTTTTCTTTTTCTGTACAGTCAGTCTACGGGTCCTTCATTCAGCGATCAATTTCACCTTGGTTCCATTCGTGCGTGGGTCTAATTTCAGTCCTACAGAGATCACGGCTGCAGGGCCTCAAGAAAAGAAAAGCGAGTGGAGAAACGGTGGTTGCAGCATGTGTTGCTGTCCTTCGAAAAGAACGGCCGGGCAGGAATTAGAAAAACAGCAGCGCCAGATGCCCCCCTCGATGCACACTTTCTCTCTCGATCGATCAGAGAGAAGCGCATTCATTCATTCGTGTAGATCGATTGATTGATCGATCACTCAAGAGGCGTCGACCATCTCGTGGCCCCACTGCAGTGAGTAAATCAGGAAATTAAAAGGAGGGGGTACATGTGCATATACACGAAGGAGGAATTTCAAGGGAAGGAGGGAGGAAAGAGGAGAGGGAGGGGAATCACTTTGTACGCAGAAAGTGAATGACATTGCCCGCATGCACGTGTATACGAAAGCTTAGGTGCACTGGGCGCAGAGGTGATCAAGCCCTCGGGAGACTGACTGACCTTCATGAGCACCCAGGCAGCCAGCGTTCGGGGCGATGACCCCCTGTCCCCGTGGACCGCGTGGGAGTTCTGCCAGAGGGCCGTCAAGTCGTCCCTGAATGCACCCTCGGAAACGTACATCATCGCTCGCGCCTTGTCCTGCACAGTGGACAGACTCCACAGCAGCAGGGGACATCGACTCCGAAGAGGGTCAGTCACACTCACTCCAGCACCCTCCCTGCCTGACCCCCCGACTCTGCCTCCCTCCCCGGGGCACACTCCCGTCTCCCCCCCCAAGCCTGTCAGTGGACTCCGCGCCACAAGGGCCGACTCAGCAGACTGCTGCCCGAAGAAGACCAGCCTGTCCTGCTGCTTGATCCCCGAGTCCTCCAATGCACTCTTCTCCTCCCGCTCTCCGGCCGTCTCTGACAGACTGAGTGCAGGCAGAGCGAAGGGGGGAGGTTTGCCCCCGAAGGTGAACAGCGAGGCGCCCCCGTCTCCGTCTCCGTTTCCAGGTGCCCCTCTGTCTGGAAGAGGAAGAGAGGCTGACCCAGTGAGGCCGAACACGCCGGAGGAAGGCCAGGGGACCCCGGCCCCACCATTAGAAGGTGAGCGTGCCCCGTCTCCGTCTCCTCCTCCGGGAAGGGAGGCCGGAGTCACTCCGAGTCCGCTGCTCTGCATGGGTAGGGGTGCTTCAGGCAACGGGAGGCCGCTGCTTGAGGCAACAAGGGCGGGGGGAAGGGGGTGTGCAGCCATTTGGCCGAACACTGGGGCCTGAGACGGTGGCACCTTCATGGGCACCCGGCTCTCATCTGACGCACCAGTAGAGGGAGGAGGGGGGCTGCTTGAGGCAGCTGCCGCTGTCACACCAGCAAAAGCAAAGGGCCCTGCTGAGGCTCCTTTCTCTGGGGGTATTGCACCACTCTTCTGCTGCTGAGTTGGGAGTGCCCCCCCTACCTCCTCCCCCCCCGAACCCACCAGGGACCTCTGGGGGTTCAACTTGTCGTCTGACTCAGTCCCCGCAGGGCCAGTGCCTGCCCCCGAGGTGGCAGAACAGCCTGAAGATGAAGAGGCGGGAGCGAAGGAAACGGCTGCAGGTGCAGGAGCGAGTCCGGGGGGACTCTTCAGGGGATGTTCCGCTAGCAGCTGCAGTGCAGATGCAGCTGCGGCGGCGGCGGCGGGCTTCGGTGTCCCTCGAATGACTCGGGCTCGCTGGCGCGCCCGTAGTGTCCCTCCTGTGCCTGTGGTGGTGTGCGACGGGGATCCGGTGGGAGTGAAGGCAGTGACTGTGTTAGATGACTTGCATGGGGAGTATGAGAGCGGATCGTTGTTGAATTCGGGAGGCAGAGCGGGAAAGGGGATCTGAGGCTCGCTCTCAAGGGGGGTCAGAGAGGCCGGAGGAAAGCCTTCTTGTACAAGGAAGTCTTCCAGGGATTTTATCGGAGGTGATACGCTCTCAGGAGCAGAATAGGGGTCTTCAGGCTTCTTTTCTGCAACCGCCTTGAAGAAGAGAAGGCGAGGTGAGACTTTGACGTTCTCGGAGGAGGACCCGCCACCTCGCTCTCCTCTGCCCTCTGCACTCTTCGATCGCCCAGCTCCGTCTTGATGAGGGTCACGGGCAGGCTGGTGTTTGATTTCTTTTTTCTGTTTCTTTGGGCTGCTGCTGTCCTCCCCTCCCTTGACGCCTGTCGCTTCACTGCCTGTCTCCTTCTCCTGTTCCGTCTCCACCTTTTCATCTGTCTCCTGGCAGCCTCCCTCCTGCTCCTGTTCCGTCTCCATCTTTTCATCTGTCTCCTGGCAGCCTCCCTCCTGCTCCTGTTCCGTCACCACCTTTTCATCTGTCTCCTGGCAGCCTCCCTCCTGCTCCTGTTCCGTCTCCATCTTTTCATCTGTCTCCTGGCAGCCTCCCTCCTGCTCCTGTTCCGTCTCCATCTTTTCATCTGTCTCCTAGCAGCCTCCCTCCTGCTCCTGTTCCGTCTCCATCTTTTCATCTGTCTCCTGGCAGCCTCCCTCCTGCTCCTCCTCCTGTCCGAGGAAACGAGAGAGGGAGCAGGACAGGGGGAACCAGAGCGCGGGAGTGGGAGTGCAGGACCGGAGATCCCATGCCTTCTTCTGCAGGTTCGGATTCATGAGAAAGCAATTGATTATATTGTGGAGGAGTGGGTACGTAGAGAACACTGTCTCTCGGACTCTCTCCGTGAGTACAAATATGCGCAAATTGAATTGTCAGAGTGAACATGCCACCGACAAACAGACCGAGAAGGAAACTGTGCAAAAGAACGTACGCCAAAGACCGGGCGATGCGCGCAGCCACTGAAAGAACGAAAGCTGTGATCCACAGAGGCAAAAGGGGAGAAGGAAAAAGCGAGGCCGACTGACTGACTGACTCACCGCATTCTTCGCTCTGGTGGCAAGTCGCGATGCGATGCGAAAGAGCCTGAGGTTGAGGAGCACCTGTGATCGGGACTTGGGGGCCAGGCAGCTGCTCTTGGGGGGCCTGCTGCAGCTGTTTGCCGTCTTCGTCTCGAAGGGAACCTCCCACTCGCCCTCACTGCCTCTTCCTGCAGAATTAAAATTGACTCGCAGGCGATGGAGAAGAAACGCCGTGGACCAGAAGAGGGAATAGGAAGAAACGCAAACTGACCTCACTCGCGAAGTGCGCCCTTCGGTTTTGATATTCGATCCATACATTGTCAAGCAAAACTGTTCTGAAAACCCGGCCAGGAAAAAATCAATATCGATATGTATTGCTGTCTTTTCTGATTTTGTGCAGGCAGTCACCTGACAGAGCGGGGTCGGGTGTACGTCTTTTAGTTTCAGCTGATATGATCAGACTATCAATTAAAGACACACCGGTGTCTATCTGGATGTCCAGACTCACTCACCTCCGAACGGGTTGAGAGAGTCCGCCCTTTTGGAACACAGTCTGTTGAACTCTTCCTTTACTCTCTCCGTGAAGCTGCATGCACGCAGCCAAAAGTGCATGGATCATGCTGTGTTTACACACCGTCATGCAGACTGAATACAGAGCTGCAGGGATGCTTCGAGCACTGCATGTGCCTGTTTGCGAACCTGTAAATTACACAAAACAAAACAGCAATGCCGGCTCTCTCAGCATCATTGCGCGCCCAGCTGATAGGCAATGAGGAGCTTCTGCTTGTCTGTCTGTCTGTGTGTCTGTTTATCTGCCTATCCCTTTTTTCTCTCTCGCTCCTCCCGCATGTTAGAGCGCAGCTTGGCTGGCGGTGACTGCAGGGCCTGTACCGAAAGACACTAAGTGTGGGGTCGGTGCACGTGTTCTCTGCTCTCATTCCTTGAGCTCTGAATGGAGACGTACTAAGTGTATGATGAGTGAGTCAATCGTGTCTTCCTGTATGAATCAAGACAGACCAGCGAACGGCAGCCACATACGTGTCCCTGATCTTTTCTGCTTGTGCCGCAAGAGAGGTACGGATCTCTCGCACGGAGTCGTATTCAGGTCCCTCAGGAATCTCCTCAAGCTAGGCGCACCGTCTCCGTCTCCAAAGTCCACTCCCGCCAGCGGGTCTCCTCCTCCACCGTCCGGTCGAGGACTGCGAAGACTGCCTTCAGAGAGGGGGGGAGGAATGAGAACGAGCCCGGCACTCTGTGCAGAAACTCATGGCGAGCCTCGCACTCCAGCTGCATGCAAGCATCAGTGTACGTCCATTTTATTCTTATACCGTCTCCTTCACCAAGAGGGTGAGAGGGTCAAGACCGAAAAGCCCCCCCGCCCCCCACACACGTACCTGAAGACACACACACACACACACACACAGAGAGAGAGAGAGAGAGAGAGAGAGAGAGAAACAAACAAACAAAGAGACAGCCAGACTATCTGATTCTCGTCCCTCCTTCGCCTGATGGACACAACTGACAAAAATTTAAAGAAAGGGACAGCCAGAAACAAACAAAGAGAGAGGCGTGTATAGCTAGGTGAGAGTCTGACTTGACTGACAAAATCGAGCGCAACGCATCCGCTCTCCCAGGGCACGTCCCTCTGCGCTTTCTCCAGCACCATCCTCACACTCTTCCCCAGACCACTCGACAACTCTGCCGGCCTCGCGAGGGCGGCCACGACCAGCCCCCTGCTCCTCTTGCCAGTACACTGGTTCAGGAGCCTCAGACCCATCCACTGGCTCTTCTCGTTGTCTTCTCGTATTTTGTCGAGAACCTCGGGGAAACCCTTGACGAAAGCGACAACAACAGGCTGCCCCCCCTCCGACGCCAGCTGCTGGCACGCATCGCGAGCATTCGCCTCCACTGCCGCGGCGAGCGCTGCAGCAATGGCTTCGAGACCCCTGGAGCCTGCACTCTGAGATCGGTACAGTGTCAGAAGCACGGACAGTCGTGTTTTTTGCCGCTCTCCATTTGTGTCTCGGACTGCCAGGGTGATGGCATTCCGCCCTTTCCCGTCCTGTGCGAAGATGTCAGCACCCGCACCCACGAGTGTGTCAACAGTCTTCCGAAGGCTGGCCGCATCAACACCCCCACCCATTCCGGCCACCATCAGCGGTGTCGCCCCCTCCAGGCCCTCAGCCCCCCCGTTCGGGTCCCAGCCTGCTTTCAGGAGGGAGGGCAGCACTTGCAGTGAGCACCATCTGCTGGCCACGTGAAGCGCACTGCCCTCCGCCTCCACCCCCGCGTCGGTTTGCAACGGACTCTGGACCACTTGCAGAAGTCGAGAGAGGAAAGGAGGTGCGTCGAGGAAGGCACACAGCCTGACGAGCCTTCCCCTTTCCCGTTCGAAACTGCCCTCTCCTCCGCACGGTAACCCTCCCAAAGCGGTCTCGAAGAGACGCATGCCGCGTTCACCGAGTCTGCCTTCTGGGTCTCCCTCAATCACCGTCTCCGGTCTGATGCGCAGACCAGGGAACCTCTCGTGAAGCCACACTGCCGTCTCCATCTCACTTCTCAGGCAGGCCCATTCTAATGCACTCCACACCTGCTCCCCCCCTTCCTTCAGTTGACACACAGCGACCTGGGAGAGGGAGGTGTCGCTCGATTCGACGATCAACCGGATTCGCTCAGTGGTTTCTGAACTCGGTGGGCTTTCGACGTCACCGACCCGCATGCCGATAGCAAAGGCGAGGGGGGTCAGCTTCAGCCTGGAGATTCTTGGGCACGCAGACTTGTCGCGGAGACGCTTGCTGGACGAGTAGAAGACGTCATTTGCAGTTTCGTCTGAAAACTCAGCCAGAGGGTCCCCCTTCGAGAGGGAAAGCAGCTCAGTCAGCATGCGGATGGGCGCCACGCCCACCCCCCTTTCGGGTCTCGATGTAGCTGCAAGGTGCAGCAGAGTGGCGAAGGGTTCGTCCCGTTTCCTACCCAGGTCAACATCTGCTCCCCTCTCCACAAACGCTCCCACTAAATCCCACAGGCTGTTCTCTGCCGCTGCAATCACGGGAGTGTACCTCCACTGTCCCCCCTTCAAGACTTCTGAGGAGGAGGAGGTGACTCGGGGTCCTGCGTTAATTGCAGATTGGTCGCAGGCGAGGAGACAGTCTACAACGATGAGGCAGTCTTTGACGGGGAGCAGGGGGGAATCGTTGCGAGACCTGAACAAATCAGAGAACACCATATTCATGGGGTGCTGCGTGGCACGACGGCGTCTTTCCCAGTCTGCCCCAGACAGCAGGTGAAGGGCAGACAAACCGACCAGGTCTGTCGCCCTCACATCCGCCCCCGCCTCCACCAGTTCTCTGAAGAAGGCAAGGTCACATGCAGAGAGCGACTCGCCGTTCTGTATGGAGATCTTGTGGGCAGTCAGAACGAGGGCGGATCCCTGCACAATCATGTTTTTTCGGCTCCACGCGACCCACTCCAGGCTCCCCTCTCTCTTCGCACCCTCAACAAGTTGACGGATAAGCCCTGAAGGCACTGCCTCGTCCGGCTCAGGCTTAGTCGAATCCACCTGTGCATGCGGCAAGTTTGACTGAGGCTGAATCTGACTCGGTTGTTTCTGTGGAAAGGAATTGTCGACGAAGGCGTGAAGGGGGGTCTGGCCACAACACTGGCCACGGATCTCCCTCCACTCCCCGTTTGGGAGCAAAATTCTGATGTCTAGGTCGTTCACCGAGTAGCTCCATACGTCCAGATGCGCCCCAAACTCCAGCAAGAGGGCAGCCACAAGGAACCACCCCTTCTGGAGGGAACGGATCAGCCAAGGGACGCCGTGGATGGCCCCGTTGGGATCGATCTGCCTTGCCTCCAGGAGGGTTCTCAAAGAGGGAAGCAGCGTTTCTTCCGTTATCTTGGGGCCAAACAGCTCTTTGCTTGGAGCAGGGAGGAGGGGCGAGAGCGACATGAGGGCCTTCAGGCAACGGAAGGCGCCGTGGACTGTAGCTATGACTTTGAGGTCGGCGTAAGTGGGATCGGGGGCATCATCGTTGCGCACTCTCGATTCTGTGGGGAACCGCCAGTAGGGCTTTACTCTGCTGGATGAGAAAAGCGCTCCCAGCTGCACATGGTCGTCCCTCTTCACTGTGAACAGGGTAAGTGCAGAGATCCTCCCTGTCCGACAGAGTATTGCAGTGCAACGATGCCCTGAGAACAGAAGTGTCCTTCCGAAGCGCAACGAGCGATGGAGAAAGCGACGTCAGCTTCCAGAAGGATTTGTTTCGAAGGCAGCCGGAGCTTGCGAAAATGGAGAAGAGCTTTTTCATACAGACAGCCTGGGGAGGGGCAGAGGTGTGAATTCTCGCGGAGCCATACCAAAACAGACAACGGAGCGAGAACAGCTGGAACCAAGCGCTGCAACGCGGTAAGAGCACAAGCCGCTGGGGCATTTGATAAAAGTGTAGAGAAGGGCGTCGCCCAAGCGCGCGGCGCCGCATGAGAAATTCGCTTTTATAGACATCCCGGAAAAAAGTAGAACACGAAACGGCTGACAGAATATAAAACGGTTGCCGAACCAAGAATGCTATGAGGAGCAGAAACAGTAGATAAAAGAATACGTCCAAGTCTGTCAGATGCCGGGACCGAGCCACGTCGAAGACGGCGCAATTGACAGTGCATCAGGCATGGTGGCCCGGGGCCCAAGGGGATAAAACTATCGGGGTAGACAGAAAAACGCTTACGGTTCGTAGACCTGGTCCAGTCTGGAACGAAAGAAATGAGAAGCACGGTGAACCATCGTTGACGTGCCCGCTCTCACCAAGCAGGGTCTGCCACCACTAGTGGAGCGAGGTGGAGCCCAGAGGGGCAGCAGTCCGTTGCCGAGAAGGGGTAAGGCCGTTGCAACGTTGTCTTGTGGTTTGGAAAGGACGGAACTAGGGTGTGTCACTGCTTGTGGTTATATAAAAGTTCTAGCAAAGTTTTAGACTACCCCCAAGAAGCCTTCCTATGACCCTATGGTCTGTCAATCAAACTCCGGGCTTTGGCAAAGGCGCCAGGGCTTTGACGATAGAAAGCTCATTCTTTCTAGTATGCAATATCGTCAAGGCTCTGGTGACAGAAAGCTAATTCTTTCTAGTATGGAATATACCTCCAGTCCATTGTAGCTTAAAAATATTATAACCTAATTTAATCTAGTTTAACCTAGTTTTAAAATATTTTAATACTCTCTTATAGTATCTGCTATAATCAACTTAAATATGTAAAATAACAAAAAAAAAAAATATTGATTTTAATCAGTTTGAATCTGTCAGTCTTAGTCAGTCTTCATTTAGGAATTCTAGATCCACGGACTCTG